>OX376652.1:22530682-22743848 GCA_947386135.1 Melanchra persicariae
GAAATGTCCGTTTTCACTTATCTTACTCCTAAACAAATGCAAAAATAATAGCTCGTATTTCCTACATGAGAGTTGAATATCGGTGCAATAATGTTGTGGTGTTCATGTAGAGAAGAAATATAAGTGTAGTTATACGCTAGGTGGGTACCTACTCACAGCCACCACAACACAACAAATAATAATATTTATGGTGTCCGCAACGTTTGTGTAGGTCTCGTCTATGCCAAACAATACGCGCAGCGCACTCGTGAGTCGCGTGCCATAGTGTAAAAGTGTTACAGTATGACCATTTCCTATGAAAATATTATAATAACATACTTTTGGTAACGTTTAGGCTACCGGACCAGCTCATTTATGCGCTGTACACTAGAGTCCATCCTCTTACTAATTACAAACAATGTATCAAGTTATGACAAGACATACAAAAAACTATGTGGTCAGTTTGGATAGTTTTTCCAATCCAATGCGTTACTTTATCGGTGTTTATTGGCAAGAGGAAAAATGTATAGAAATTATAAATTACATACACTAAACTGTTTTTAATTGACTATTGTATTGTATATTATTAACCGACTTCCAAAAAAGAAGAGGTTCTCAAATCGACTGTTTTTTTTTGTTGTATGTTTGCTCAGCGATATTTTCGCCAATTGTCAATCGATTTTGATGATTCTATTTTTTTTGGAAGTGTATCTTCCCGGACTGATCCCATTTCAATTTGGTGAAGATCTGATGAAGAACTTCGGAGACATGTAACGGAACTCTTCATTCCCGTAGGAATTCCCGTTCCCGTATAGCCGTACAGCCTTCCCCATGAATGTAACTATCATAAATTCATAATCATAATACAAAAAAGAATTTCTTGCACCGCGTCGCACGCAGTCACGCAGGCTCGACGCGTTCTCGTTTGGTGGCCGCGTCTCGCGCACCGCCCGTTCGATTTAATAATATTGTTGAATTATTTTAATTTTACATTATCTCCTAAACGGTGAGTACAAATAACATGCTGTAAAAGACAAAGTTTATCTTCATAAAATTATCTTGATGATGAAGTAACTTTCGCTAGTAAGGATTAATATGCCTGCCTAATATTAATGCTGAAAAACCACCTTTAATTTTTAAATAAATTATTTGACATAAAATGCCTTAGTGTGGCATATTTATAAGAGATAGATATAGGTGTAACGTCGCGGACTTTTTTTTTTGTTGTACATGGTACTTACGTATAATTAGCTATTACCACAGCGCACTTAGCGCACTTCCACTTTATAATATTATTTAGTATAGATTTGAATAAAGTAGTATCTCATTATCATTATTGTAACACCATAAAATACATAAAGAAATTAAACACACACCATATTACAATTCTATCCTATTTATTTATAACGGTTTGCTATCTATGTTTCTGTGTACGTGCGTCTGTGTGCCTGTGTATCTGTCTTTGGCACTGTAGCTCCGTTATCTTTATTGAACAGGGATATTTTGTAAGTTTTTTAAATTTTACTTGTTAATTACCAACAAATCAAAATCAAAATTTGCGTTACAGGGCAATAGAGCATGCGGAAGGGCGTGACTTGTCTCCAAAATAATACTCATTTATTGGGGTTACCCCCGACGGTATAGTTGGGAACAACACCATTGTTGAAATTAAATGTCCAATAACGGCATTTAGAAAAGGGAAATGCTGCTATTGAAGAAAGTAAAATACATATATTTAAATTCGATAGAATAAAACATACCAGGGTTATAAACAAAAAAAGTAATTGGTATTACCAAGTGCAGGGTCAACTTCATGTAACAGAAAGGAACCAATGCATTTTTGGAATATGGTTCGGTGAAAACTAGTAGTAGAAAATATTTCAAGAGATGACGAATTTTGGCGGGTGCATAATATGGAGAAAAAAATTATAGATTTTTATTTGAAATGTATATTGCCAGAGATTGTGGATCCGCGCCTAAATCGCGGTATGCCAATACGAGACATAATATTGAAAGAAAACAAAGAAAATGTTAATGATAAGCCTGTGCAGCCAGGTCCAAGCAAATCCAAGGACCATATTCCGTGTCAATCTACTCAGCTAGGTCCATGCAAACCGAGACAGCTACAGTTCAACGAATTTTAGCCAGTTGCATTGGTAACTTTTATTATGTTAACTATTTGATTAAAAAATATAAAAACGTTGTTTTTTTTTAAATAGCATCTAGGCAAATTCCAAACCATTTATACTTCTAAGCTTTCTTGAATTATAATATTCAAGAATTGTAACATAATTTTCCTAAAGTAAGTGTGCCTACCTACTACTTGATTTTTACGAAGGTATCGCACCAAAGCCAAATAGCGCGCGACGCGTATTTTTGTATCGTACTCGTATTCATAATTTTCGTGTCAGTCAGATTTTAAATCCACCATATACTCTAAAATAAATAAGTATTATTACTGATTTTTAATGATTAGTAATTGGATTCAAGTTTGTACAATACGTACTTAATCCATCTATAACCTTAAAAAATACTTAATAGAAAAATGAAACAAAATAAACTTATACTAATCAATTCAAGTTGATCTACTGCATTACTTTATCCTGTGACGGAACTTAGTACCTACCCGAGTCCGTGAACTCATGAGCGAGCGGTGCGCTTGGTGCGCGCGTCTCCCGCGCATCGTAACTTATTACGTATTGCTACTCCTTGCGGGGCCTGAGGTAAGCGTTAGATGCCTACGCGCTCAAGTCAGGCTCGCCTTAAGTCAATGAGCCCGCGCCAAAAATTAAAAAGAAAAAGTGTGCTATAAAAATTAAAAAGTTATTTTATGATGCAGTCGTTTAAAAATTGAAGGAAAATGTTGAACTGTAATGGTTTTTTTTTTTTAATTTTACCTATCCACGAAAAAAAAGTACGTATTTATGCATTCGTTTTCGAACTCATATTTGGAACATTACGTTGTGAGTGTAGATAAACACTTAAACCTCTCGGAATAAGTAGTCTTGCATGTATGTATGTGCTGCATTTTATAAGTTGTCGACGACCACAAGTCGTCAACATCTTCTGACCTTCAACTGTTAAAGTTAACGAAAACTTTTAGTTTGAGCCGTTTGGGTCAGATATTGTAAAAGACTTTACGACAAATGATCACGCCTGTTCATTCGATGAGGCAGGCAGAACTCTACGAACAGAAGCATGTTTTCGTAATGTAGCTATTCAGGGAAATTGGCGCCTTGTACTCCTGGTACAGGGCTCGCGGCTCGGCCGGGCGGGGGCGCGGGGGCGCGGGTGTGGGGGGGGGGGGTGTGGTAGCGGAGGCTGCGCGCGCCAGCTGTTCGCGACACCTCACAAAAAGAAACCTCGCCTCATGCCCCCTCCCCCTCCCACTGCGCCCGCACCGCGCGTCACCTGTCTGCGCGCCGCATTCACTTGCTTTTTTGTCGGACAGCGGGTGCGCGCTTTGTTTGTATTGGCGACGAAGATTTGTTTCATAATTGTTACAAATAGGTACTTTACGTAGAATAAGCGCTTATGCATAACCGCGTCGACCGTCGTTTCTGCGTCTGTCGTGCTACGAGAGCACATTATTCCGTATAAATACAAAACCATATCTACTAACGAATTATGTAGTCAAGTGTTTTATGAATGCGTGGTTTGCACGTTTAATTTTTTTGGTAAATAAATTGTACGACCTATATACTAGCTAATATCATTAAAATAAACACATAGGCGTATTTTTCTGTTTTACCATGTTTCGAACAAAAGAATCAACAAAAGTGAAGTAATTATTGTCACTCTTTCTGATGCTTTAGAGCGAGACAATGTCATGCCAAATCTTAAAAAAGCATGAAAATTTCTTTTTCGTAAAATGTTTTGTATTGTACAGTGCGCACTGTCTCCGAAGTCACCTTGTGTTACTTGCAACGTAAATATGATAAAGTCAGTGTTCCGTACGTCAGCCAAACTATTGCATAGAAAGCCAATTTATAAGTTGTCGTATTTTATTTTGAGAGCTGCTCCCGGTAGGACGGTATTGTCAGTGGAGCTGTCTTTCAGTAGAGCACTCTTTTTAATGTTCCTTATTGTGATCGCGCCAGATGTCGAGAGCGCACAAAAAATGTGTGCAGCTGGCATACACTGCGCACCGCGCGCTCTATTGTACTAGCTAGGACGGATTCGAATCGTTAACTGTTTGAATTCATCTACCATTACAAAAGACAAGTTCTGTGGCACTAGGCGGCAGTCGACGAGAAGCGCCCTTCACAGATTCGGAAACGTAACGTACCTACTCGTTGTGCGGTGCCGGTGCGCCCGCGCCGGTGACCCCGAGGATTTGCGCTCAACTATAGCGCGGGGGAGGGGGGGCAGGGGGTGCGCCGGCTGCCCGAAACCTTACGAGTTCCGAGAGATAAGAATGCAGCGCGGCGGCGCGCGGCAGCTGCGCGTGCGCGGAATGTTCACCTGCCACCTGCCGGTACCTACTGCCTGCCCGGCCTATTCAGTAATCTGTGGCGCGGCTGTCCATCTCAACCAATGTATAAGCGAATGCAAACGTTATATTTCTCAAATAAACAGGCAAGGCAATTCTTAAAGAAAAAGGAAATTTTATCAATTGAATTGAACCGACTGTGAATGAGCAGAAGGGAGTGTCAGACTCTTACTGACTAAAGCTCATCCGTGTGTCTCCAAATGCTCTAGCCGCGGTGACTCTTTCGAACAAATTCCTGTACCCTGGCAGGCTCTGGCCCAGCGGACCCTCTATTGAACGTGTTTGACAGTCCGTGATTGAGAGGCCGACACTGCCGACAGCCACCCAATACCGACATTTTATTATGTTTGCATTCACTGTAGGTATAATAAAAATGTCATAGATCGAAGTCTGATGTCCCTTTGTTTCAATGGAAACTTTAAATATTTGAACTTGTAAACGAAAAACTTCAACTAGATATTCACAAACAATCTACCTACTTACCTGTATTACCCTGTACAAATGTATCGGAAGTATTCGGAGGCGATGGATCACAATGCGTGCCATACAATAATATGATACATAGCAGCGCTGAGTCCGTACGTCATAGATGTTACGTCACAGGTTACGTGCTGTCTGAGAAGCGGTTGCCGCATGCCGCATGCCGCCTTGTAACTCTTATCCAAACATAACATTCATTTTCAGAGTTCATGTTTACAAATATGAACACGACAATATAACAGAACAAACAAAACCCTCTGGAACAGAAATTGACTGGTTTCGACACAGGAGTGACGCTCACATAACGTACGGCGCGGCGCGGCGGCGTACGTAACAACTTCAAGTTAAACCGATGATAACTTTATCATAGATCGATTGATAAAACGGCAATCTCACAGACGGACCGAATTATTTACATGTTTGTTCTAACTTTCAAGTTACTGAACCGAAGGAGTAAGATCTTAACAAACTGTACTGCCGCTGTGGGCGCCCACAGCGGTCAGCCGCGGGCCCTACTTGATCAGACTCGAAGATAGAGCGATAGAGCAGCCAATTACAGATATGAACCCACTCACACCCTTCACGAACTTATGAAATAGCTACAGAAAGCCTGTTGCTTTCAAAGCAAGAGTGAACAGGCATCTTCGGGGCACGCTCGCTCTCATATACTTCATCTATCGCTTTCCATCAGGCGTGATCGAGGTCAAGAGCACTGAGCTAGCCCATTACTCAATAAAAAAAAAGAAAAGAAAAACATATTTTAAGGTGTCATCTCATCCTGTAACCTACAGGTACCTACCTATTTATTGAAAACATATTAATGTTTCGGTATGTAATCCGATATGCTCCCGTAATGCACGGGAGCATATGGCATGAATGGTGCAAGTCGCGCAGGTCGCGCAGGTCGCGCAGTGGGGCAGGTTGTTAACTTCTAAGTAATCCTAACTAATATTTGTTTGCTGCCTGGGATATGGAGAAGGAGATAGGCCTAGGGCTAGTAGTACATATACGAGAGTCCTTTGTTCATTCAAATAAAATGAGTTGATCGTTAAATGTAAGGATTCGCGTGGCTGGCAGCAGGCGGGCCGCGGGGTTGAAATCAGTGAGGTGGTCGCGGGCGCACGCGCAGGTGTGCGCGCAGGTGTGCGCCAGCTGCCGGCCGCCGCGTATATAGCGCGCGCGCCGCCTCGCCCGCCACTGTGCCCTGCGCCGTCGCCGCGCGAACACTGCGTCTGCGCCCCGCGCCCCTCGTGTCTGTCGTGTGTGCTGTGTGCTGTGTTGTTGTGACCATTCTCTGTGCAAAATGATCATCTGCCTGTCCGGCTTCGTGATCGCTGGGTTGGTGGCTCTCCCTTATTACTTATTACCTGCGGCTGCACCCGAGCGCTGCTGACGACCTGCTCGTCAGCTGTGCGGCTGTCACGAGAGCGTTCACTCTCACTGATCAGCTGCGGGATGAGCGGGATGAGCGCTCGTAGGCCACTTTACATCCAACTTTGATTTCCATTTAATTTACTCAACAGACGATTTTAAATTACACACACTATTGTTCTGATTTTTTGACAAGTATTCCAGCTATTAGCAATAATCCCCGCTAGTAAAAATATATTGTAGCCGTCAGCACTAATATTAGCTAATAGTTAGTGACGGTGACGGACCCCTGTGGCCACCTGTGGCTCTGTCGTGTTTATATACATTATGCCGTTAAGATTGTGCTACATTTCACGAATATTCATTTATTTGTATTTAACCAAGACAAATTCATTATTCTGTTCAAGCAATAGGGACAGAAGACTGTCAGGTAAAGTTCGACTCACACATATCAGTGAAGTCACAGTTCCGGCACCGATAATATTCTTTCATAGTCTATCAATGAGGAGCTCGCGGCTAAACTATAACAGCCGCACGGGCCGATCTCCTAGGTTAAGCAACGCTTGCCGAGGTTGGTCTGTGGATGGGTGACCATCTTAACATACTCAGACTCCTCCGTGCCTCGGAAAGCACGTTAAGCCGTTGGTTCCGGCTGTCATTTGGAGATCTTTGGCAATCGTTACGGATTGTCAGAAGCCAGAAAATCTGACACGTCTTGCCAAGAAGTATCGTGTTACCCAGTTAGCGAGTTGTGGAGGTCTGGGGCTCGAGTCTGCTATTGCAATCGTGTCTCAATGACCGGTCATTGATCGAATATTTGACAACTTTGACAGTTTTTGTATGGGAAATGTGTCATAAGTTTGACGTTATACGTCAAAAATTGATCATTGACCGGTCATTGAGACACGATTGGAATAGCAGACTCGAGCCCCTTGTAGGCTGCCGCTCTACGTAGAATACTGGACTGGAAGCCGAGCCCTGCTCTCACTGCCAGGTGCCTCGCCACGACTCGACTGTGCCGTCCCTCACACGCGCTCGTCTGTTGCAGGACGTCGCCGACGCCGATGCCCCTCTCTGCAGTGCAGCGCAGTGATATCGTAAGTACTCGTCTTTATTGTGCGTTGTGCGCCAGTGTGTGTTGCTTGTCAGCGTCCCGAGCCTCCTCCTATCACTCGTGTGTCTGTCTGTCACACCCATATTTCTCCAAATCGACTACACATTTAGGCTATATTTGATTATGAACTGATATTTGATATACATATGAACTGATATTTGATACACATGTCGCAGCAAACTAGCTTAATCAGCCGTTTAGTTGACTGCCTAGCCGTTTCATTATGTCAATAAAGTAGAATCGCTACGGCAATAAATAAAACTTATAAATATACCACTTATTTAACCCTAAAATTGGGAGAAGACCCCTAAGCTGGGAACCCTGCGGCTGGTCGACGCAATTATGACAAAATGGAACTAAATTTCAGTGAACAGGGCTAGGCAAACCATTAAATGTTATTGAGCCAATTCATATACCTAGCCGTTCAATTAAATGCCGGGATGGCATTTTGTCCGCTAACAAAATGGCGCCGTTTAATGAAATTGCTAGGCAGTCAATTAAACATGTACGTCAGAACCGCGGGTGTACTTTTCAGATCTGCCTAAATTTATTGCAATTATTTGGTACCTTCTGTGTACCTTTACGTACGTCTCTTGAAAATCTGTGTACCTACACCCGTACAACGATATTTTAAAAATTAGGTACACCCGCCATTCTGATGTCAGAACCGCGGGTGTACTGCTAACCAATATATGTAGCTAAGTACACTCTACAAGTAGATTTGGTACCTCTTGTGTACCTGCAGAAACAAGTATTAATAGCCAAGTAAATAAAATAATGTATTTTATTTACTTAGCTCTATTTACAATAGTTTCCGCAGCATACGCGATTTAAGGATATTTTTTGGTATTTTTTTTCACACCTTGGGTTACTTTATCGAAGTTTTCATACAATATCCTTAACTTTGTTTAAAATACTTTATAGCCATGTTACTCAGTGATAGCTTTATCCGCACAAGCACTGACATGTGAAAATTCCAAAATAAATAATATATCTTACGTAACAGTAAAATAAACATTAAAATCGCGAAAATCTCGCGGCAGAATTTTTGAAATCGGTCCAGTAGTTTTTAAGTTTATTCGTTACATACAAAAATACAAATTTTTCCTCTTTATAATGTTAGTGTAGACTAGTGTAGATGTAGATTATGTCATACGGTACACTTTTAAAACCTTTTCATTGTATTTTTTAATTTGTACCCCATACTGAAATTATTTTTTTATAACGCGTCCATTTTTGGGTTAAAGAAGTTCATATGTACCAAATTTGATCAGAATCAGTTCCAGTAGTTTCGGAGACGGATAGACACACGACATACGTATGACTGATCCTTGGTATTTTCGGAACCGTCAAAATAAAAGATGGGCGGGTTTCGTGTCTCCCTCGGCTGCCAGTACAGCGTCGTGTCGTGTCGCAGGGCGCGATGGAGCGGCTGGGAGTGGGCCAGGTGGCCCCGGGGCGCTACTCGCTGCAGCACACGCAGCTGCTGCACCAGGTGGCGGCGGCCGCCCGCTCCAGCAGCTCGTCGGCGGAGTCCGTGTCGCCGCACAGCGCGTCGCCCCCGCGCGGGCTGGGCGGCTGCTCGCGCGTGCGCACGCTGTACGCCTGCCTGGGCGAGAGCGACGGCGAGCTGTCGTTCGAGCCCAACCAGATCATCACCAACGTGGCGGCGTCGGGCGAGCCGGGCTGGCTGCGCGGCTCGCTCAACGGCAAGACCGGCCTCGTGCCCGAGAACTACGTGGAGCCGCTGCCCTGAGCGGCGTCCGACTCTCGCACCGAATACCATATCGTAGTCTTATGTTGTTGATTCTTTTGTACGTATTTGTATATTTTGTACATTGTAAATAAGAGTTTGTTGATATTTTAACTATTTATATTATACTTTGTTGTGAATTTTGTACCAAATATACTATGTATGACGTATTATTATGCGATGTCCGCTCGTGGATTTTAATGATAAGGATAAAGACTAATTTGAACGATAATCTGTTTTCATTTATTCCCAGTAAATATTACATGTAGATAGAAACAAGAGTCATCAATGATTACATTCAAAACTAAATACGATAAGCGTTACATCTGCATGCGATACATAATATTACATTACAAACTAACTACCACACGACGTCGACACGCGCATCACACGATGTCGACACACGCGTCATACAACGCCGACACCCGCGTCATACGACGCTAACATATGCGTCACATGACGCCGACACACGCGTCACTGATACCGATTGACGGGTCACACAATGCCGACTGACGGATGCACACACGGCGGAGCATTACGACTTGTTGCATTGACTGATTTCTATATGACAAAGTTCACTTTTGTGTATAGAGAGGATAAGAATTATATATTGAATGATTGTCAGACATTTTAGAATTGCACAAGTCTCGAACCGACCGCGGTCACCACTGACACGATATCTTACTTCATCAACGCTCTAACACATCACACCGAGGCCCCGCGCTCACTGCCGAACCTCCGCGCCGTGTCCCTCCCACACTAGCTGAGTGCGCCCCCCGCGCCCCCTGCGCCCCCCGCGCCCCCTGCGCCCCCCGCGCCCCCTGCGCCCCCCGCGCCCCCCGCGCCCCCCGCCGCCAGCCGCTCGAGCTGGCGCGCCTCGCCCGCGCGCACCACGCGCAGCAGCGCCGAGTACTTGTCGCGCAGCGCCCGCAGCCGAGCAGCGCCCTCCTCGGCCGCGTGGCGCGTGCAGCGCTTCAGCTCCGCCACCGTGGCCTCGCGCGCCGCCAGCGCCGCCTCCAGCTCGTGCGCGCGCGCCTGCGCCGCCTCCGCGCGCGCGCCCGCGGCCTCCGCCTCCGCCTCCGCGCGCGCCCAGGCCGCCCGCAGCGCGCGCTCGTCGGCCGCGGGCGCCGGCGCCGGGCCCGGGCCCTGCGCGCGCGCACAGGCGCCCAGGCGCGCCTCGCGCTCCGCCAGCACCAGCAGCTCGCGCCGCAGCCGCCGCACGTGCTCGGCGCGCCGCTCGGCCGCCAGCGCGGCGCGCGCGAGGGCCTCCACGTGGCGCGCCGCCTCGAACGACTCGCCGCGCGTGCGCTGCAGCTCGGCGGCGTCCAGCGCGCGCTGCGCCTCCGCCTCGCGCAGCGCCGCCTCGGCGCGCAGGCGTGCGGCGCGCTCGGCGGCCAGCTCGGCCTCCAGGCCGGCGGCGTCGGGCGCGGGCGCGGGCGGCGCGGGCGCAGGGGGCGGCGCCAGGCGCGCGCGCAGCTCGTCTCGCTCGCGCGTGGCGGCGCGCAGTCGCTCGTGCAGCGCCGCGTTCTGCAGCTCGAGCGCGCGCATGTGGCGGCAGCGGCCCAGCAGGCGCCGGTTGCGCTCGGCGTGCGCGTCGCGGCGCCAGCGCTCGTACATGAGCTGCGCGTGCGCCAGCGCCAGCTGCTCGGCCAGGTCGACGCCGCCGCGGGTGGCCCGGCCGGCGTACAGCTCGGCCATGTAGGCGTCCAGGCGCTCGCACGGCCGATTCGAATCGCCACTCTACGACCAATCAATCATTGTTTTGACCGGCTTCTTTAAAAATGATTACGTACTTATTTTATTCAATTGTAATTTTGCTGACATAATAAAACAAAATTATATGATTTGATGTTTACTGCAAAAATATCAACCATCAACCAACAAACCATTTATAACACAATAACATTCAATTTCGACCTTGCACACACCAAAGTTGATAAATAGAAGAGTTTTTTGATGAATAACAAAAAAACTGTGCCTACTTATAGACGGTTTTATTTTTCCTGTAATATTTTGGTGCATGAACCTCTATTAACTTGGCTTTTCTAAACACATCAAAGCTAATATTCCCAGTCGCCCCAAATGGACAGCCCCCAGGTGGCAATCCATGTGGGGCGACTGGGAATATTTGTTGTGTCTAGGGATCAAGTACATTTTAAGAGCGTGTATTCGATTCGCGACGAAAACTTCATGTTTTTTTAATTTCTCGAGATCAAAATCGTAATGATTATTTCACAGAATATTACGGTTTTAGAAAGATTAAGTCTTAATTTACTACACTACTCTGTAAAAATACAATTTTAATTGAGACTTTTTTAAAAAGAAGGCAATCCCCTAATAGCCTTTTACGAAAATATACGTCAGAGTTATCTTTCAGGACGAATACAAACATTGTAATGTGCTAAAATATTTTATATTATACGTTTGTCCAACTGAATATGTGGTCTTATTGCTAAATATCCTGGTTTTTTTTTCAGTCTTTTTTATGAACTCATTTATTTATTTTATTTATTTAGTACATGGAGGACTTACAGCTAATAAAAACAAACAAAAAAGGTATCTATAGTCACCAGCAAGCCAATTACAAATCCTCACGAATAGACTTAAATTATATTTATGAGTACGTGTGCACAAACACACCGCTTTACACAACAAAACTTACACAAAATTTTACACGATTATTTTAAAAACACTATAAATCCCCGCGCGCAGTCGTTTGCCGATCGTTCGTACCGGGCCCTCCCAGCGACGCGCGAATCGAATACACGCTCTTAGCTATAAAAAAATATCCAATTAATATTGACCCTTTTTTTTTTTTTTTGAGGATGGGAAATCATCAAATGACCCCTCCCGCTCTGGGTGGAGCGGCAAGGAGTGTCAGACTTTTACTGACTAAAACCCACACATAATCCTCCTAGTGCCTTTCTTTCCAGGGCCGCGGTAACTCTTTCGAACATATTCCTGTACCCTGGCAGGCTCTGGCCCTGGCGGGCCCCGTCTCCGTGCTGACTGCTCTTTCCGGCGCGTTTGGAATGAAACGCGCCGTCGACTCTGGCCTGACCTGATCGGACAGCGAGCTACCCATTGCTCGCTGTCCGCGGGCGTCAGTCACTGCGCCTTGCTCAGGAGCGTCAGTTCCTGAGAGGCGCAGCGACTAACGTACGTCTGGAGGAGGCGAAATGGGGCCATTACTGGCACTCCATTTCAACCCCCTCCCGAGCAGTGGCAGCAGCGGCGACGGTGGCGGCGGCTGCGGCGGAAGCGACGGCGGCGGCGGCGGCGGTGGAGGAGGGTTTTCTCCTCGACCCGGCCCTGGCGGGTGGACCGCAGGCTTTGCCCCCAGCCCAGTGGTCGGCCGGCTTGCCAGCTGAGTGCGCCCCCCGCGCCCCCTGCGCCCCCCGCGCCCCCTGCGCCCCCCGCGCCCCCCGCGCCCCCCGCGCCGCCCGCCGCCAGCCGCTCGAGCTGGCGCGCCTCGCCCGCGCGCACCACGCGCAGCACATGCGAAGCAGTGCGGCGCGGCGTTGCACGAGCCGGCCCTGTGACCGGGCTGACCACAGCGGAAGCAATGGTCACTGCGGTCCACCTCCGAGGTGCAGAGTGCTCCGACGTGGTTGCCAACTTGACAACGGAAGCACCTCGGAGGTCTGGGCTCCAGCAGTTTCACCTGCGCGGAGACCCAGCCCACCAAGAGCCTTCGGCCCTCTGAGATTTTCTTGGCCGCCGACACGGGGCAGCTCACCACTACGGTTGGCATGCCCGTGTTGTCAGGACGGATGGCCTTCACCTCCTCTGCAGAGCACCCCCGTCCTGACGACGGCGGCCAACCCCTCCTCCTCCGTGACGGAGTCGTCCAGGCCCAAGATGCGCATGTCTATGCACTTCGTGGGCCTGGACACTCGGACGTCATCCGCGCATTAATATTGACCCTAGCTAGTCTTCCAGACTGGCTTCTTACTGTGATACCTGTTTAAGCTAACAACTTATCCCTATATTCCACTAATTATCGCTTGCTCATGTTAATCTGTCACTGGCTCTTGGACTACAAGTGCAAAACGTGGTTAAATAGAAGAGAAAGATTTTGTTGAAATTGGTTGTTCTTTTTTAAAGCTCTAATAAATATGATATTTGTGTTTCATTTATTTACATTAATCCCTAAAAAACTAAATACGAATAAATATTAACTTTATTATTTATAAAATATTGGAATAATTGATATCTAACGAACGGGTCTGTGAGACCCACCCCAACGTCCGTGTAACACTTTGAAACCCCCATGACCTTGGGTTAAATATTTGTTTTATTTTAATTTAATTATTTATTTTTCAAGTGAATATATAACTAAATATTCTGTGAATATTTCAAGCGTCTACCTGTTGCCGTTACCAATATCGAGCAAAAAAAACGTTTGTTGTATGGGAGCCCCCTTAAATATTTATTTTATTCTGTTTTTTAGTATTTGTAGTAATAGCGGCAACAGAAATACATCATCTGTGAAAATTTCAACTGTCTAACTATCACGGTTCATGAGATACAACCTGTTGACAGACGGACGGACGGACAGCGGAGTCTTAGTAATAGGGTCCCTGTGATTGAGCAGTAATAAACGAGATATCAATGGAGGCACTTTAACTCACCATCGCGGACCGACAACCTTACACGGCGACCCTGCCATCCGAGGGTGCCCAGTTCGTTCGCGTGACTTAATTATTGGACAATGGTATTAGTATGGAATGGTATAAGCCTTACAGTTTTTAGTAGATCTAAAAAAAAGTCCGCGACTCCATATTTTGGCATTTTGGGTCAAATAATTTATTGAAAAATTTATTTGTGAACGTTATTATTAGCCAGGCATATTTATCCTTACGAGCGAAAATTACTTCATCATCACGACGATTTTATGAAGATAAACTTTGGCTTTTACAGCAGTTTTTTATTTGGACTCACCGTTTAGGAGATAATGTAACATTAAAATAATTCAACAATACTTTTTAACGTCAGGGCCGCGCGGGCACTACCGTGCACCGCTCATTTGATAGGAGATTGGATTCGAAAGGTGAGTTCTTAAAAATATTAAGTGATAGCCCGAGTGACATTTGGCGTTTATTTCATCAAAGTCGACCACAAAACCAAGATATTGATGTTTTAGGTTTAGTAAGAAACTTCATAGGGCGCTAAGCGTCGTCGCGTGACGGAGTCCTGTACGCATCACGTAAAAACTACAATACTAATAAAGATAAGTTTTATACATGAGAAATTTGCGTAACTGTGTACAACTTAGTACAATAGTTCACTCTCAAGCCTCTGCCTCGAATCTTGCGGACAGCGGGGCGGCAACGCACACCCAGCGGGCTGACTAGCGGCACTATGGCGGCACTATAGCGGCGCAGTCTTGTGTTCGGGGTTGTCGAAATGTTTGAACAACGGCGACAACTTCTTTTTGATTCAAATTTATTCCTAACGCTCGATTTATTGTGGGGAAGAAGTGAATCCCTACTATTGGGCAAGGAAAACAAAAGGCGAGTTTTATCGAAAAAATAAATTATGAAGAACAGAGACAATGTCCTGACAAATTCTACGACTACACGGGAATGAGTGTACAAAGTTTTGACTATATTCATGAAGCTATCAAGGCCAATTTAGAGAGTTTTAGAGATAAATAAAGAAGGTAATAGGTACCATGATTTTAAATTTCCATAAATTAAACTGTCAAGTGAGGCTCTAAAGCCGCGACGAGTTAACCACAGACTACTCACTTGGCGCCGAGTGTCGTCCGGCAGCGCGCGGAACAAGTCGGCGATGATGAACTCGTACGGCTCCGGCCACGTGTCCACCGTCTGCACCGCCACCGACTCGCGCGCCTGCGCAGGCGCCGGCCCGCACGATGCGGAGCGCCGCGGCGCCGGCGCCGTCCGCCGCGCCGCCAGCGCCGGGGAGCGCCGCGGGTCCAGCGCGCGCGGGCCAGCTGCGCCGCCCGCCTCCCACTCCTCGTCCGCGTGCAGCTGCGTCGTCAGCTCCAGCACCTCGCGGTCCTCCACGTTCAGCGGCTCCAGCGACGGCGCCTCCGCGGGCGGCGCCGGCCGGCTGGGCTCCGGCCGCACGGCGCCCGCGGGCGGCGGCGCGCCGGCGAACGGCACCGGAGAGTCGGCGGCGCGCCGCTCCAGCGCCACGCGCGCCAGCCGCGACGAGTACGCGTCGCCCGGGCCAGGCGGGCCAGGCGGTCCAGGCGGGCCAGGCGGCGACGCGGGCCGGGAGCGCCGCCCGATGGCCCGCACGGCGCCCGACTCGCCCGGGAAGCGGAACTGCGCGCGCGTCTCCCGCGCCGGCGTGTTCTCCGGGGTGGCCTCCACCGCGGCCTCGGGCGGCTCGGCGGCGTCCGCGTCGGACGGCAGCGGCGTGTGCGGCGCGGAGTCGGCGCCGCAGCGGTCGCCCAGCGCGAACCACGGCTCGGCGCCCGGGCGCAGGCCGGACGCCGAGCGGGCCGCGTGCGCGCCCGAGCCCGGCGCCGGGGAGCCGCGCACCGGCGCCGGCGCCGCCGCCGCAATCGGCGCCGTGGGCAGCGGCGACGGCGCGGCGTCCTCGGCGCGCGAGTGCAGCGACAGGCGGCGGCACTCGGCCAGCACGTCGTGGTGCTCCTGGCGCGCCCAGCGGCCCGGCTCGGCCTCGCGCAGGCGGCTGCCCGTCACCAGCGCGGGGTGCAGGCGCACGGACTCGGCCAGCGCGCCCACGCCGCGCTCCCAGGCGTCGCGCGCGGCGCTGGCGGGCAGCTCGGCGCCCTGCGCGCGCAGCGCCTCCAGCAGCGTGCAGGGGTGCGTGGCGTACAGCGCGTGGAACAGCGCTCGCTGCGCCAGCTGCAGGTGCGCGCGCGCGGCGGGCGCAGGCGGCGGCTCCAGCACGGCGGGCCGCAGCAGCGCGTCCGACAGCTCGGCGGGGTGCGTGGCGGCCAGCGCGGGCGCCGCGGGCAGCAGCGCCGCCAGCGCCAGCAGCGCGTGCAGCAGCGGCAGCGGGTCGCGCTCGTGGCGGGCGGCGCGCAGCAGCTCGCGCGTCAGCGGGTGCGCGGGCAGGCGGTGCAGCCAGGGCGGGCGGCGCGCCACGAGCGGCGCGAAGGCGGCGAGCGCGTGGTGGCGCTGCGCCCGCTCGCCGCGCAGCTGCTCCTGCAGCGCGTCCAGCAGATGGCGCGCGTGCAGCTCGGGCGCGCGCGCCAGCAGGTCGAGCGCGCGCACGCTGCCGGTGCGCGCGTGGTAGGCGAGCAGCGCGCGCGTGAGCCAGGGCTCGCGCACGGCGCAGTAGAGCGCGAGCAGCGCGTCGGCGGCTTCGCGTGCGCCCGCTGCGCCGCCCTCCAGCAGCGCGAACACCTCGCCCGCCTCGCACGCCGCCAACATCTCCAACCGCCTGCTCACACACACAAAGAAGCGCTCCTTCAACAATTCCTTCACGTCAGTAACACTGATGCCTAACGCTTCCGACATACCCAAATACTTGTAAGTTTCGGTTGAGGAGAGGGATCTAAGGTGTATGGAATCCGAGAACTGGGTTCCCACGGTTCCATAATCTCCCCTCGCTTTACATGCATGACCACACATTCGTCCATACCAAATTCCATCCTGATGGCGCTACTGAAGGTTTCTGTTACTTTCAGTAGCTTCATCAGTTGCAAGTTGTTAGGAGCAAAGACTTTTAAGTCATCCATGTAAAGGAGGTGCCATATGACGGTCAGGTCATATGGCACCTCCTTTACATGGATCCTCTTCTCAACCGGTATCCTTGGTCCGAACCCTCCAGCAGTATACTGAGAGGGTTGAGAGGGAAATTTTATGACTCCATCCAACCACATGTCACCCCTAAATGTTGGTTTAGTAATTAAATTCTCAAACAAACTGGCTCCTTTGTCATAATTCGACTCCGACTTGGTTTTGTTTGCACACCAGTTTTTTTGGCAAAAATCCGCGTGAGAGACAGTGCCCTCCTCTAGCCTGCATGCACATAAAGATGTGAATGCGGGCTAGAGGGGTTCTCTGGACCACTTGTTTTTTTCCTGTCCTCGTTCAACTATTCTCCTCTACGACTTACTCCCTTCTGATATTCCCCGCCCAATTAACATTCCTTTCCTTTTAACTTTAGCCCACACCCCCGCAATTAAAATTCTTTAAAAATTTATCTTATTTCATGGGAATTTAATTTATTTCATGGGAATTTCATTTATTTCATGGGAATTTCCCTGGCGGCTTTAGCCATCCTTTCGGACAGCATGGCCGTCCTGCAAGCTCTAAACAGCCACACAGTTAACTCTGGGCTGATCCGGGAGTGTCACCAATGACTGAACCAGGTTGGTAGATATAACAAAGTAACCATTCAATGGATCAAAGGACACAGCGAATCCCGAGGCAACGATGCAGCGGACGAACTCGCCAGAAGGGGTTCAAGTATGGCAACGATAGGTCCTGAACCCTTTGTGCCACTTCCCTTCGGTTACCGTGCTACGCTATCTGGTAAGGAACAGAGACAAACATCACAAACTATAGACTGCCCATGGTGAGTGTAGGCAGGCCAAAGAGGTACTTCCCTCCATTGATGGACCTAAACTCAACATGACTAAGCTGGAAAATGACATACGAGCTATGAATTTCGACTCCGTTTACAATAATTCTAGTGACCCAAATATTTGATTACAGTGTTTCATTGATCTGTTACAACATGCGATTAAGAAGAACACTTTAACAAAAGTTATACCTAGAAAATACAATAATATTAAACCGTGGATTACGCCCGGACTTGTTCGCTGTATCAGACATAGAGACAAGCTACATCAAAAATGTAAACTTGAACCTAACAATGAAATATTATCAGTCACTTATAAGCGATATAGAAATTTCTGCAACAATCTGTTGAAAAAACTAAAAAAACAATATGACCAAGAACAACTACAGAAGGCAGGAAAAAACAGCAAGCTTATTTGGAAATTTATTAAAAGTAATACATTTAGAACTAAAAACTCTGAACCTCCACTCGACCTTTTATCAACTGAACTGAACCCATCCGCAGCGATAAATAAAGCAAACCATTTCTTTATTAACACTGGAAAAAATCTGTCTGAAAAAAACTTATGGAACAGGAATCCCTCTACTCAAAGTCCATCTATGACTCATACAACACTGAACTCTTTTGTCTTATTAGATACGGACGTGAATGAAGTGATAGGTATAATAGACGGGTTAAAAGACGTCTGCGCCGTCGGTTGGGATGACATTTCTAATGCTGTACTGAAAAGACTTAAATACCTGATTGCCCCTCCACTAACTCACATTTTTCAGATCTGTTTAGCCCAAGGAATATTCCCAAAATTGCTTAAAAAAGCCGTAGTCACCCCAGTTTTCAAAGCTGGAGACAAAACTTGTGTTACTAACTATAGACCTATTTCAGTACTAACGGGACTCTCAAAGATTTTGGAAAGAATCATTAACAATAGACTAGTAAAATATCTTGAAACTAACAAATTGCTTTCAGACCAACAATTTGGTTTTAGGCCTAAAAGGTCAACGAGCCAAGCAGTACACAAATTGACAAATTTTATAAGTAAAAACCTTGATAATGGCATGCATACCATTGGGATCTTTTTAGACCTTGCCAGGGCATTTGACACTATTTCTTGTTCTCTACTATTGCTAAAACTGGAAAAAATTGGGATAAGAGGAGCACAGTTAAAATTGTTATCTGATTATCTTAGCGATCGTTACCAGTCTCTAAAAATAGGTCAGTACACGAGCTCTGAACTTAAAAATAGCGATTATGGAATTCCACAAGGCAGTATTTTGGGGCCCACCTTATTTTTAATATATACTAGCTGTGCCCGCGACTTCGTCCGCGTGGTTGCTCGTAACTCAGGTCGATGTTAAGGTTAAGCAATGCTTGCCGAGGTCAGCCTGTGGATGGGTAACCATTTTAACATGCCGATATTCCTTCGTGCCTCGGATAACATGTTAAGTCGTTGGTCTGGCTGTCATTTGTAGGTCTTTGGCAGATGTTATGGATTGCCAGAAGCCAGAAAATCTGACACCAGTCTTGCCAAGAGGTACCTAACGTGTATCCCAGGTTGTGAAGGTAAAACAGGAAGTCGCTTCACGTACCTAAAACTATGGTATTCAGTTGAATCCGGTTTGACTGGAAACCAACCCCAGCTAGGCAGGCGATGATATTTTTAGTACCTACTGAATTAATAGCTCCAGTGAATCGATATAATATCACCCTAGAAAATCGAAATACGTATTTTTTTTTCGATATGCGCTAAAAAAATCGTTGAATGTGCCCAAAACCATTATCAGATTTAAATACAATTTTACACATAATTACTCAAAAACTCGCGAAACTTGTGGTTATAGGAAATGAAAACAAAGTTTTGTTTTGATTTTTTAAGTTTTGCTAAATAATCGTGCACAGTTGAAGGATTCAGATTAAGTACCTATGACAAAAAAAAAAGTTAGTTGATGTAGGAATGAGCGTTTAATGAACTTAGATAACATATTAAATCTTTAACTTTTAAAAAATATATACAAATTTAACTGTAATAAAAACACGATAAACACTATTAAAAATTGTCTATTGAACTGTCAATCAAGTTACTGAATACAATTAAAAGTTGTGTAATATTCCTAATATTCCTAATATTTATTAGGATAACGTCTTTCTTTCACGCGATTCAGTAAATTACATCAAATGAACACCACCATATAGAGGAATTCGGGGTATGAAAACGATATCTCCTGTGCCGCAACCAGCCAAAATCTCAGCTTCAATAACGTTTTTAAAATATAAAGATTCACGCAGGCGAAGCCACTGGCTGGTAAAACATAATGAGAAAATTCACAACAATGCTTCTCTGTAAACTATATTTGAAGTTAGATATCCAGGAATGTATGCATATAAATTATTTGAATTAGATACTAATGCGGGAAAGAGCCACGTACAGCTGACCGTGAGAAAAACAACTCACAGTCAGATCTATGCCTGCTACCGAAAGAGTTTGTCCTTGTGCTTTGTTGATAGTCATTGCGTAACATAGGCTTACGGGAAACTGAACGCGCTTAAAAGTAAATGGAAACTTATTAGGAATTAGAGGAATTCGGGGTATGAAAACGATATCTCCTGTGCCGCAACCCGCCAAAATCTCAGCTTCAATAACGTTTTGCTGCAAACTCTTGACTTTTAATCTGGTGCCGTTACATAATTTAGGAGGAAATAAATTTCTTAAAAGAATGATAGGCACTCCGACTTTTAATTTAATATTGTGTGATGGGAGACCGGGTGCACTCAAGGAATTTAAAAATTCAATGGGATAGTTTGTAGTGTCCTCTTGTTCCGTTACTCTGTTAATTGACTGGTATTCTGTGGCATTCCCTGAGACGCTGTCCAATATTCTATGATTTATTGTTGCGGCCTGATCGTTGCGTGATGTTAAAATTGCTCTTTCGCATAGCCATGCATTGGGTTGATTTGTTAGTACTGTTAAGTCACCATACACGGATGAAATGAGGTCTTGCAGTGATGAAACCGTATTACAAAGATGGTCAGGTAAGATGACTTTTCCTTCTTCTTGTGGAAAGGTTCCGTTACCAATTTCCAGCAAAAATTCCGAAAACTCTTGTGCATTTGTATTACCTCCTGTGTGTGCTCGCATATTTAATGTTAAATGCATTGGTATAATGCTACGCCACAGTCTCGAGCTCTTAAGACAGGCGTTTATTTCATCAGCCCTTGTTCCTCGAGGTATCACCGGTAGTGTCTGCCTAAAATCACCGCAGAAGAGCATTGTGACGCCACCCATAGGTCGATCGTCTTGTCTAACATCTCGCAAAGTTCTGTCCACAGCTTCCACTGCTTTACGGTTTGCCATTGTGCACTCATCCCATATTATCAAACAGCAATCACGTAGAAGCTTTGCTTTGTCGCTGTTTCTAGAAATGTTGCAAACGGGGCTTTCCGTACTGTCCAAATTTATTGGGATTTTGAACATTGTATGGGCGGTTTTGCCTCCAGGTAACAATGTGGCTGCTATTCCCGATGAAGCAACTGCGAGAGCAATTTTATTTTGGTTGCGTATTTGGGCCAAGATGACTTTGGTGAGAAACGTTTTCCCCGTGCCTCCGGGTGCATCCAAAAACAGGATTTCCCCCAAATCGCCTTCTACACTTCGACATACTTGCCTGAATATTGCACGCTGTTCCGTCGTTAATTTTGAAAGATCGTTCAGCAATATTTCAGCTAGTTCCGATGGATTATAATTTATTTCGGCGGAGTATTCTCTATTAATGCGTTCGCGATTTAATGTTGGATTGGGCAAACTCAGTGTAACGCCATCTATCGATCATTTGGTAAACTGACAAAATATTTGGCCGAATGAAGACGGTAAATAAGGAGCCCATATATAACAATAAGTAACGTTATGGTATTAAAATGTTCACTTTTATTTTACTACTTATTAAAAGCTTCACAAATAACTCATCAATTTGTTTTGATGTTATTTTCATGCTTACCTGCATTTTATCTTTCTCAATAGATGGCGCCTAACAGTCGGTCACCGCAACGCTTAGGGCTGTATGAAGTTCCTTACTAAAAATTAAAAATTCAATATCTTTTGATTTTTTGGGTCGATTTTGATGAAATAAACGCTATATGTTACTCGGGTTAACACTTAATATTTTAAAGAAGGTAGCTTTCGAATTCAATCAGTGGTTTTTGCGTGATGCTGGCACAAACATCGGGACAAACAGACAAACAGACAAAAATTTCAAAAATGTCATTTTTGCGTTTTATTCCTTTTTCCTAACATTTCTCAGTTATTTTTATGCGAAAATATTCAATGTACAGACACGGCAAATCTACGATTTTATTATATGTATAGATAAATGACCTTTGTCGCTTACAACTCCAAAATGGTTTAATAATGTCATATGCGGATGACACAGCTCTACTATTCTCAGGTAAATCAAGAGTTGAAGTGTATGAACTTGCTCAAAATGGCTTTGATATTGTGTGTAAATGGCTACATGACAATCTATTAACGTTAAATTCAGATAAAACCAAATTTATTCTATTTGAAATGAGAAATACTAACGCGACGCATACTAATCAAAACATTCACGCGCACAATAATTGTAATACATACTCGTACGCTGACACAGCATGCACTTGTCCCACTTTAATTAAAGCTGACCATATCAAATACCTAGGCGTCACGATTGACACAAACCTAAACTTCCGTAAACACATCGATTTATTATGCACTAGAGTACGAAAATTAATATACATTTTTAAGAGTTTACGGGACATAGCCGACTTTAAATTAATTAAACAGGTTTACTTGGCTTTGTGTCAATCTATCATTACCTACTGCATAACTTCCTGGGGTGGTGCCGCTAAATCAAGTTTACTACTTCTAGAACGTGCTCAAAGAGCAATTCTAAAAGTCGCCACTTGTCGCCCATTCAGATTTCCCACACACCAGCTTTATATGGCATGCAAGGTGCTAACAGTTCGACAACTATTTGTTTTAAGTGTAGTTTTACTGCAACACTCAGAACTAGATTTTAGACCAATACCTTCAGACAAAAGAAGAAAGGATCTGGTCTGCACAAATCCTCAGACTAAACATGCTTTCATTAAAAGATTTTATTTATTTCTAGGGCCTTTCTTATATAATAAATTTAACAAATTGCTAAATATATATAATGTAAGTAATAATCAGTGTAGTATAATGTTATTCGATTATTTAGCAAAACTAAATTACTCAGACACGGAAAAACTACTAGAGGTGCTGACATAGAGTAGCTGACATAGTATAATTACATTACCTAATATTTATAATAACTTTAGTTATAGATTGAAAGATATCTAATAAGCCTAGTTAATAAGGTAACGCAAAATTTTGTTTGCTTAGATATTCAGAATATTATCTTTGTTTAATTAAATGACTGTTCCGTCGTCGCGTCGTAGAGATGGCCTGAAACACAGGTTTAAATAAACCTAAATCGGGCAGCGCACTACACAACCTTCAGTATCCTATTTTTGTATGCAACTGTAAACTTATATATTTGTCAAATCATAGTTTTTTTATCCAGATAATTATAATACTATAATAAGCCTAGATTAATATTTATACTGCTGAACCATATGTACACTTTTGTAAACTTATTATTATTTCAATAAATTTTTATTTTTTTATTTTATTTATTTATTATTGATGGCCGTTTTACGAAACAAGCCCTAAGACTGACTAAACAACAGTTGCGTACAGTCACAGCCATCACAACTGGCCACGGGACTTTTAATAAACACCTCTATGTCATAGGAGTCACTGACAGCCCACTCTGCAGAGCCTGCATGGAGGAGGATGAGACAGCAGCACACCTGTTTCTAAGCTGCCCCATAGTCGCTGATTACAGGGCTAAGTACTTCGGAAACCCAGGTACCCTTTGTGACATGGTTAGTAACACCAAGGTGTTACTGGCCTTCCTTGGGGAGCTGGGGTGGATCGATTGAAACATTTGTCCCACCTGCACGCAAAATACGAGCTTAGTCGTGGAGTTGCAGAAACCAGCCCGATTCACAAGTTCATAAAATAGGGACGTTATTCAATACTAGCTTCAGCCTGTGACTTTGTCTGCTTAGATTTCTTAAGAATTGGGTTCATTGGGTTGGGTTTATTATTTACTAGCTTCTACCAGCGGCTTCGCCCGCGTGATAATCGGAGATAGGGAGGTTTTTTGATTTGTATTGTAACTACACCTACCTACACCTACCCTACACCTAACCTACACATACCCTACACCTACCCTACACTTACCCTACACCTACCCTTAACCTAACCTACACCTACCCTACACCTACCCTACACTTACCCTAACCAGCCCAAAAATACTATGACATGTTTCTGGTCTCCTGGTACTTGATGTTTCTGATCTCCTGGTACTTGTGAATCTGAAGTACTAAAGCAGCAGCGGCTCTGAATTTCCACTTCCTCCTCAGTCTTCATTGATCCATGCCACTTACCGGGATAAAAAGTAGCATATGTCTCATTCTGGGATATGAACTACATGTGTGCCAAATTTCATTCAAATCCCTTCAGCCGTTTTCACGCGGGCGAAGCCGCTGGTAGAAGCTAGTCCTACTAATATTATAAAGGTGAAAGTTTGTATGTTTGTATGTTTGTGTAACAATCAGGCAAAAATTTCTTTCTTTCTTTTCTTTCTATCCCGGTAAGTGGCATGGATTAATGGAGACTGAGGAGGAAGTGGAAACACAGAGCCGCTGCTGCCTTATTACTTCAGATTTTCAAGTACCAGGAGACCAGAAACATCAAGTACCAGGAGACCAGAAACATGTCATAGTATTTTTGGGCTGGTATAATTATGTAGGTAGGGTAGGTGAAGGGTAGCTGTAGGGTAGGTGTAGAGTAGGTGTAAGGTAGGTGTAGGGTAGGTGTAAGGTAGGTGTAAGGTAGGTGTAGGGTAGGTGTAGAGTAGGTGTAAGGTAGGTGTAGGGTAGGTGTAAGGTAGGTGTAGGTAGGTGTAAGGTAGGTGTTGGGTTAGGTGTAGGGTGGGTGTTTCCTTAGTAAAAAATGTACAATACAAATCAGGAAACCTTGCTATTTCCGATATTAACGCGGGCGAAGCCGCAGCTGGTAGAAGCTAGTTTATAATATTAGTAGGATAAAAAAAACAGTCTGAACACAATTTTGTTTTAAAAAAATAGCCAATGAACCCAGAAATTCTTGTCTGTGATACTGATCTCCTGGTGGTTTGTGAGTCTTTACTACTCATGCTGATTGCGGCCCAGGAAATACTTCTGCAAGATTCTAGTCTCTTGGCAGATTGTGAATCTTTACTGCTTATGTTTACAGCTCTGGAAATACTTCTTCATGATTCAGGTCTCCTGGTAGTTTGTGAGTCTTCACCACTCTAGATTTCACCCCGTCTCCGAACTTTTGCTTTCTCCATAGAACCAAACCAAAATTATATAGGGGTGCCAACACAGGCTGGGTCCACAACAGAGGTATACCTCTTTTTCGTATGAATGAATATTTTAAAAATAAATTAAATATTGTATCATTTTAAAAAACCGATACAAATTTTTCAACATCACATTACTGTCAATAGGATATTCTGATGTACGTCAGAACCGTGGGTGTACTTTTCAGATCTGCCTAAATTTATTGCAATTATTTGGTAGCTTCTGTGTACCTTTAAGTACCTCTCTTGAAAATCTGTGTACCTACACCCGTACAATGATATTTTAAAAATTAGGTACACCCGCCATTCTGATGTCTGAACCGCGGGTGTACTGCTAACCAATATATGTAGCTAAGCACACTCTGTAAGTAGATTTGGTACCTCTTGTGTACCTGCAGAAACAAATATTAAATAAACAAAATACTGTCAGGTTGCTGCGGAAAGTAAAAAAAACAATTTTCTTTCTATGACGTCGTTATTATTTAAAAAACATGATATGGGCACACAATCACACTCACAATCCTACTAATATTATAAACTAGCTACTACCAGCGGCTTCGCCCGCGTGAGTATCGGAAATAGGAAGGTTTCCTGATTTGTATCGTACATTTTTTACTCAGGAAACACCTACTCTAAACCAACCCTACACCTACCCTACATCCCTACATCTACCCTACACCTACCCCACACCTACCCTGCCTACATAATTTATACCAGCCCAAAAAATACTATGACATGTTTCTGGTCTCCTGGTACCTACTTTTGAATCCTTAGTGCTCACATTTCCAGCCCCGGCAATACTTTCACATGTTTCTGGTTTCCTGGTACTTGATGTTTTTGGTCTCCTGGTACTTGTGAATCTGTAGTACTAAGGCAGCAGCGGCTCTGAATTTCCACTTCCTCCTCAGTCTTCTTTGATCCATGCTACTTATCGGGATAAAAAGTAGCATATTATGTCTCATTCCAGGATATGAACTACATGTGTACCAAATTTCATCCAGATCCCTTCAGCCGTTTTTGCCTGATTGTTACACAAACATACAAACATTCACATCCTACTATCCTACTAATATTATAAATGTGAATGTTTGTATGTTTGTATGTTTGTATGTTTGTGTTTCAATCAGGCAAAAACGGCTGAAGGGATTTGGATGAAATTTGGCACACATGTAGTTCATATCCTGGAATGAGACATATGCTACTTTTTATCCCGGTAAGTGGCATGGATCAATGAAGACTGAGGAGGAAGTGGAAATTCAGAGCCGCTGCTGCCTTAGTACTACAGATTTACAAGTACCAGGAGACCAAAAACATCAAGTACCAGGAAACCAGAAACATGTCATAGTATTTTTTGGGCTGGTTAGGATAGGTGTAGGGTAGGTGCAGGGTAGGTGTAGGGTAGGTGTAGGGTAGGTGCAGGGTAGGTGTAGGGTAGGTGTAGTGTAGGTGTAGCGTAGTTGTAGGGTAGGTGTAGGGTAGGTATAGGGTAGGTGTAGAGTAGGTGTAGGGTAGGTGTAGAGTAGGTGTAGGTAGGTGTAGGTAGGTGTAAAGTAGGTGTAGTTACAATATAAATCAAGAAACCTCCCTATTTCCGATTTTCACGCGGGCGAAGCCGCTGGTAGAAGCTAGTTTATAATATTAGTAAGATGTGAATGAAGGTGTGAACTGCTAGCTAGTAGTGACTAAATGTTATGCGGAGGTTCTGGATTCGGGATTCCTGGTATGGCCACAATACATGCTTTACGTGGAGGTTCTGGGTTCGACTACCGAAGATTGTTATTTATTCATTGACGTTGTTACTATTTTATAAAATAGTAGAACGTCAAAGAAAGAAAATTGTTTTTTTTACTTTTCGCAGAAACCTGACAGTATTTTGTTTATTTAATATTTGTTTCTGCAGGTACACAAGAGGTACCAAATCTACTTATAGAGTGTACCTACTTAGCTACATATATTGGTTAGCAGTACACCTGCGGTTCTGACGTCAGAATGGTGGGTGTACCTAATTTTTAAAATATCATTGTACGGGTGTAGGTACACAGATTTTCAAGAGAGGTACTTAAAGGTACACAGAAGGTACCAAATAATTGTAATAAATTTAGGCAGATCTGAAAAGTACACCCGCGGTTCTGACGTACATGATATTCTGCTGAAAGGATGATTTGTGAATAGGACGATTTGCCAATAGGACGTTTTGCTAATATGACGTTTTGAGACTAGGACGTTTTAATAATGTTTTCTAACAAAGAGAATTGATTGTACCAGTATCAAGGCGCATCCACCGACAAGTGGTACATTTCGGGCAGTAGTATAACAACAACAACTTCGTGCATGCGTGATACGTTAATACGTACCAATCAGCAGTTCGGAGAGATGATCCCTGAGTCACTGAGGCAGGAGGAATTTTGATTTGTTTTACTTCAACTACGGTCAATTTAATACAATTATATACAAAAGTATGCTTTTTAGATAAAAATAAATCGTTAGCGTCGGTTTATCCGTTCCTTTGAGTTTTTTCACAATTTACAGCACACCGGACTCTTCGGTGACAAAATTGATCATTGATTGACAGTTTTGTTTGACACAGCAACAAACTGTCATTGTCAGTGTCAGTGAAGGTGAAGGCCAAGGAACTTCTACTACAACCTGGAATGTGCACAAGCTGTCGATACGCGGTCCGAGGGAGATAGCTTCGCGAGAGCCCTCTGTCCCTTTCATTAGGGTGACCAACCAATATAATGTAGGTTGAGACTAATATGATAGGATATAATATATTAAGCGAATCCTATGCAGGATGCGGTGTTTCTATTTTTTTTTTTTTTTTTTTTTAGGTATGACCACTAGCAAGTTAACACACTTGGGATATCAACTGCTTAACCGGACTATGCGGTGTTTCTTTCTTCAAGTAAGCATATTGCAATTCTTGAAGTAGGGTGCCCATAATGAACGAAATCATAAGATTATTTACACAATGCAGCATATAAATAGGAGGTAGTCTTCAACGTAAGCATAATAAAACTTTATATGGAATGGTGTACCGAATACTTAAAAGACGTGATCATGAAATTTCACATTACCCGATGAACATTGTAGTGAAATGGGAAAAAAGTTTCAACTTCCCATATTAATCGCTGATTTAGGTGTGTTACTTCGTATATTTGAAATAATTTTAAAAAATATAATTTCAGACTGCCTGGAGAAGAATCAGGGAGAAAAAATGGCTTGATGTCATTCCAAGTCATTCAAATATCAAAAATTATTCCGTTATTTGCAGTCTTCATTTCAGGCCCCAGGATATAATAAAACATAGTTTAATGCGTTTTACTTTAATCCATCCTTAAAGCATAATTATTATTAACTTATGAAATCAAATTATTGGTTAAGAAAAAACAAAAATATTCTATAATAATTTTGGTTAATTCACTGTCATAATTAAAATCTGAATCTTAAACTTCTACGTGAAAAGATTCATTAGAGTCACTGGAATCACTGTTTCCCACATAAAACTTTCTAAATTATTTTCTGTAATTCTGTCCCTTTCTTTACATTTATTTTCGACATATATAATATGGTCAGTCATTTTCTTCCACTCCTCTCGAGTTATGGTTTGAAACGATTCATTTATAAAACTCTATGTCCACTGTAGCCAGGGCAATATTTTTACTTGCCACTTTACGTTTAGCCTAGCCAAACTCCATACCAGCTCAATGGCGTTTAAATCGCAGTGATAGGGGGGAAGTCGTAATACCTCATGTCCATTCTGCTTCAGAAGTTCAGCAGCTTCAGAACCTATACCGGTTCTGGTGTGTTTTGTTTTACAAAACATAGGAGCTCTGCTTTTATGTGATAATCTTCAAATGGAATATCATTAGTAAACCATTTTATTATTTATTTATTTATTAGGTATTATTTAAACCATTCTCTTATGTCGTTTTTGCGATTTTGTGATGTAGGAGCTTTATTTACAATGATTGCATGGTAACTGGCCATATCCATAACTATTACACTAGACTCATTTAAATTGGGTATAAGCTTTTCTCTTAGCCATTTATTAAAGTTTACAGCATTCAGGTTGTGGTGGTAGTCCGCCATTTTCGATTTAGTGCTTAAGACTAACAATGAGTTTGGCACATGGCCTTTCTCCGATCCAGCATGTACAATTATGTACCTTTTCCCTGTTGAAACATTTTCAAACGTACCACTTGTAGATGGACTTTGCCAAGACTTCTTGGGCTTGTAGTTTTAAATGAATATAGGTCTCATCTAAGTAAATTATTGACTTTCCTTCTGTACGTTTCAAAGCAATGGTTCTTAAAAACTGATGTCTCCTGGCCAGTCCTGGCAGATATTTCATAACGTTCAATTAACAACAAACGCTCATTCTTATTTTTCTTAAATTCATAGCCATTGGACAATAATAAGTGAGTAATTTTTACTTGCGAAAAATTCAACTGAAATTCCGCAAGAAAAGTTTCTGTATTTTACTGAAAAGTAAGGGGGCGTTTGAAAGATAAATGAAAAAGATGTATTTTATGTACATGTGCAATTATCAAGGTTAGAGCAGAGCCTAGTCGATAAAACTATCATTGCGCAAAAGAAACTTTGGACAAAAGCAAAGACTACAATAGTATACTGGCTATAGACAGGCAACTCTACCTTATTTTTGTATACTAGGAAGTGGTCGAACTCAGCGCCATCTAGTTTTTAGTTAAGGGAACTAATTTATAAAAGTAAATGTATAGGTAGCCTGTCCGGCCCCGGCGACACACCGGTGTGTCGCGAATTAATCGCGAATTTAGTGTTTATTTACCTATAACATAAGATTTACTTTATATTAGGGAATTTTCACATGTTGGGCCTGAGCGGTGAGTAGGTGTATAGCTGCTGTCTGATCCTTTATGATATTAGGTAGAGAGATGAGTTTATCCGCTATATACTACAAACATACGTACTACATAAAGGAACAAAAACCACATAATTGAATATTAAAATATTTTATTTAGAAAAACATCACACATTTTACAATAAAAATTTTTGTTCGCCTTTTTCGTCCCTTATGATTAGGGTAGTGCCGATTAGCCTTTTCTTTCATTGAATCGTTAATATTCCAAAAGGTTCTTTGGCCAGTGAGAACATTATTGATATCTTTGCACCAGTTGTTTACAACAACAACACACACAACGCAACACAACACGAACGAATTGTAACGCGGCTCAATAACATGGAGAAACGAAAGCTTAACTCAACTTGCAGATGCACTAGCGAAACAACAAAAACTCTTTTGCAAAAGGAAAATAAATGCGCACGAGTAGTTACACTCTCACGCAGCCATTTGCAATTTAAGTGTGGCCATTCAAAAACAAACTTTTGCACGTTTAAATACCAAAATATAACTTCTTCACTATTGAAGCTCATAATAAAAACCTAATTATGTATTAATTCATATATTCTATTATTTTTATATAAGAAGATCATGAAATTATATTATTTTTCTAGATTAATGTAATAAAGTAACTCCCAGAAAAAAATATATATATTTAACCGTAGCAACACCGCAATTTGTTTCCCTTAACTAAAAACTAGATGGCGCTGTTTTCAATAAAAAAATGGAATTTTAATTTTGTTCTAAGTTGCCATAGCATGGACAAAAGTTTCTATTGCACATTAAAAATAATAGTTTTATTGTCTTTGCAAGGTCTTTGTCTGTGTCTGAAGCAAGGAACTTATACTACAACCTGGAATGTGCACAGGCTGTCGAAACGCGGTCCGAGCGAGATAGCTTCGCGAGAGCCCTCTGTCCCTTTCATTAGGGTGACCAACCAATATAATGTAGGTAGAGACTAATATAATAGGATATAATATAATTTGATTTAATAAGTTAATAATAATTATGCTTTAAGGATGGATTAAAGTAAAACGCATTAAACTATGTTTTATTATATCCTGGGGCCTGAAATGAAGACTGCAAATAACGGAATAGTTTTTGATATTTGAATGACTTGGAATGACATCAAGCCATTTTTTCTCCCTGATTCTTCTCCAGGCAGTCTGAAATTAAATTTATTTCAAATATACGAAGTAACACACCTAAATCAGCGATTAAAATGGGAAGTCTTCATCCATCCTTAAAGCAATATTATTATTAACTTATGAAATCAAATTTATTTATTTTATTTTATTTTATTATTCTTAGGAAAACTTACAGCTAATACATTCGAGTAGTCAGTAGCTATATGTAGAAGAAAGCCAATTACAAGTTTCCACTTATATAAACTTAGGTATAAAATCGACAAAACGTTAAAACAGCACGAGAGTTAAACGTTGAAACGTAGAAACAACTGAAGAGAACAAACAAAGATAAATACATCATGCAACAATGTTAGTCTTCAAAGAAACAGTTACTTAACATTTTTTTTAATTTCTGGACACTATTCGTAAATAAATCAAGCTCAATATCCTGGCAAACCTTATTAAACATTCGACATGCTCTTAAAATATATGTATTTTTCCTATATGTAGTTTTCACAACAGGTACATGAAGGAGATGAGGTCTCCGAAGAAACACAGACGGCACACGTAGTCCAATCTTGGCCACCAGCTCAGGGACATCAATAGACCCGTTCATTATACTAAACAGGAAAGCGAGATCTGCAATTTTTCTTCGCTCGTGTAAAGGAAGAATATGAAATTTCTTACACCGACTAGCATAGTTAGGAAGGTAAGTATTTGAACGAAATTGAGTGTACCTTAAAAATCGCCTTTGTATACTTTCAAGGCGATTAATATAAACATTGTAATTTGGATTCCAAATTTGAGAAGCATATTCGAGATGGCTACGGACAAAAGCACAATATAGAATTTTCATGGTTTTGATATTCTTAAACTCTGAGGAGACCCTAAAAATAAAACCCAACGCCTTAGAAGCCTTGTTGACTATATTGTCAATGTGCGCATCAAATAAAAGCTTTGAGTCAAAAGTTACCCCAAGGTCCTTGATGACGTTGACTCTGGCAATTGACGTATTCGATAATTTGTAATCATACTTAATAGGGTTTGGCTTACGAGTAAATGTACACACATAACATTTTGAAATATTTAAATCTAATTTATTACGATCGCAGTAATCATGAAACCGATCCAGATCCTCCTGTAATAGGTGTGCATCCTCAACGGTTGTCACTTGACTCATAATTTTCATGTCATCCGCGTATAATAAACATTTAGAATTTAGGAAACAAGAGGCGATGTCATTTACATATATATTGAATAAAAGAGGTCCTAATAGGGATCCTTGGGGAACCCCCGACGGAATGTACATTGCTCTCGAGGTATAACCGTTGAGGACTACAGTCTGGCATCTATTTTCAACATATGATACAAACCATCTGTACAAGCTACCCCTCACACCAATTCCTAGCAATTTGCGCATGAGAAGCGCATGATCTATTCGATCAAAACATTTGCTGTAGTCAGTGTATATAACGTCGACCTGAGACCTCCTGGACATATGCTCTGAAAGATAGTCACTACAGACCACGAGATTGGATGTGGTGGAGCGACCTTTTAAAAATCCATGTTGGTGTTCGGAGAAACTTAATTTAAGCGAAGAAGAAAGTTGTACATGTACGATTTTTTCCATAATTTTAGCGAACACACAGAGTTTGGAGATCGGTCTGTAGTTTTCAACGCTGTCCTTAGGTCCTTTTTTATGAATCGGCGTTATATACGCTGACTTCCAGATTGTAGGCACCACTCCCAAGTTGAATGACCGTTTGAATAATAAGGTCAGCGGAATGGATAGACTTCTGGCACAATTGGTTATAAAGATTGGTGAAATATTATCTGGCCCAGCGGATTTGTTGGTATCCACTTGCTTTAGCAAGCGAAATACCTCCTCCTCCTGCACGTCAATAGAGCAGATGTCTGATACGAGGCCAGAAGGCTGATCCATTCTCGCAGAGGCTAAGTATTCATTTGCGTCGCGTCGCTCTTGGAAGTTCGAAAGGAAACAGTCGCCAAACATATTGCAAATTTCCTCCCCGTGACCAGACGACAACTCACCGTACCTTAATACAGATGGGTAACAGTTGGTTTGTTGTTTAGATTTAACATATAGCCAAAAAGCCCTAGGATTTTTAGAAATGGCTAATTCAATGTTTGCTATATAATCATTAAACATTTCATTCTCCAGATCTTTGGCCCGTTGACGTAAGGTAACGAAAGATTGATAGTCCGAGATATTTCCATAGGTTTTAACTTTTGAGTGAAATTTTGACTTTTCTTTAATTATTTTGATAAGAGGGCTTTTGTACCAAGGAGGATACTTACCCCTAGGAGCGATAGTTTTAGATGGAATATGTGTATTATGAAGCAAGTTGATAGCGTCATAAAAGAATTTAACAGCTTCGTCAAGAGGCCTACCATTTAGCTCTAATTGCCAATCGATTGCCATCATTTCTTCAATTATGGCGTCATAGTTCGCCTGAGAATATAGAAACTTGACTCGAGGCCGAGAATGCAGCTGGTGAATTAGAACGAAGTCGGCAGAGATGCAGAGTGCCTTATGATGTGAGTCCTCGGGCACTAGGGGATCCAGGCTGCAAGTGACATCTACCTCACTGTTAGACAAAACGAGGTCAAGAAGCCTATTATTTACATTACGATGTGAATTGTACTGTAGCAAATTGCAGGCGGTGAGAGTATCACAAAAGCTGGTTTGAATGGGACCCTGCAAGTTACCCGGACACAGATGATCACCGTCCGCCGCCGTGTGCCAATCAATATTCGGTTGGTTAAAATCACCGAGCACTAAAAACTTATCTGCGGGATGTTTAAGGATAATATCACCTAGATTACTAGAAAAATTATTGAGTTGTGTCACTAAAGAGTTGCCAGATTGCTGGTTGCATATATAAACAACACATAGATGTATTTTATAGGTTACTTTAGGTTTCTTTTGGTGTAAGGTTAAAGTAACCCACAGATCCTCGGCAGATGAGCACCATTCATTGCGGATATCGGCAACTAGTTCCCGACGTATGGCTATTTTTGGATTATTGGTTAATATATTATATCCTATTGTATTAGTCTCAACCTAAATTATATTGGTTGGTCACCCTAATGAAAGGGACAGAGGGCTCTCGCGAAGCTATCTCCTTCGAACCGCGTATCGACAGCCTGTGCACATTCCAGGTTGTAGTAGAAGTTCCTTGGTCTGAAGTCTATTCTATTCTATTTTTGTTAATGGCAATGATGCCGATGTCGACAATTCTGCCAATGTCAGATGTGTAATGGAAAAACGTGTGAGACAACCGTAGACAGAGAACAATTTTTATTAAAATTTTGAGCAATAAAAACCTTGTTGTTGAGTTTTAAACAGTTACAAAATTAAAAAAATCAAAAATAAAAACAGATATAAATAAAAGGGAATTTTGCAATAACACATTATAATATATAACTATAATTGAATGCCATTTACACGAATAAAAATCATCAAAGCACTAAGAAGCTTTGCTGAGAAGTGAGTTAGTAAAGCCGGAAAGTTGATGGGGACAGGGATTTTTAATTTAGGGAGATGTTTATACAAATCATGGGATGGGTTATTATTGGGGCAGTTAAAGAAAATGTGCTCCAAAGTACCTTCGTCCAACCCACATTCGCAAAGCGAGGAATCTCTGACCCGAATTTTATGAAGAAACACCGGAGAACAACAATGACCTATTCGGAGGCGACATACAGTGGAAATAACCTTTTTTGAGATCTTTTTATAGGGGAAAAACCATGGCTTAGGGGTAACGTTAGGCTGAATGGCATGATAAAAAGCGCCTTTACGTTTACTCGATTCTTGCCACTGCACCTGCCATGAAGACAACAAGCTCTTTCTGGGAAGGCTTAACAAATCATAGCCCTGGCATTGGAAATGTTTAAAATCAACCGATTGGGACGAAACTGCATTTTTAGCAAGCATATCAGCATATTCGTTTCCTCGTATGCCACAATGGCTTGGAATCCAAACTAAATGAACTGTTTTCTGATTCTGAGCACAAGAAAAGAGAGACTTTTTAATTTGTAGTAATATTGGACTGTGAAGTTTGCTTTTAAAAGGATTTTGCTCTAGAGCTTGCAAGCAGCTAAGAGAGTCTGTAAAAATGACACCGAGACTGATGCTATGGGCCTCTATAAAAATGCATGCTTCTAGAATGGCCACGCACTCGCCCGTAAATACTGACGATTGTACAGGGCATTTAAATTGCATAACAATTTTGGAGTTCTGGTAGTAAACCGCTGCACCAGTGCAGCTGGAATCCGATAATTTAGAAGCATCGGTGAAAAATCTCTCAAAATTTAACCATCGCTCACCAACCTTCGCATTAAAAATTGAGTCCGCCGAAACTGACCTTTTCGAAATACCAATGTTAAAGTAGACCTCTGGTTTATAACAAATAACCTCATAATCAAAACTATAAATGGGGAGTTTAGGAAACTGAATAATAGGGGACCCGTAATTTTTTAAATACCGGTACGATTTTAGTAATAAAGGAACCTCTTTGTGACTCCAATAGGTAGATCTTCTGCATTCAGCATCTAAGTCATTCATTTTTTGTATAAGAGGGTGGTATGATTTGGGGATAACTCTAGCCCAGAATCTCGATGATAGATACTGCCTCCTCAGAGCCAGCGGAGGTTCAGCGCATTCTACCTGTAGAGCGTTAATTGGCGAGGACTTCATACAGCCGGAAATTATTCGAAGGCACTGAGCCTGAATTCGGTCCAGTCTTGACAAAGCGCCCTTGTTACAGGGAATCAATAAAAAGGATCCGTAGTCCAATATACTTCGAATAAGGGCATTGTACACCAGTTTCATGGTGTAAGGGTGGGCACCCCACCAGACACCGGCCAGCACTTTTAATATGGGGATAGCTCTCTCACATCTACTAACTAAATAATTTAAATGAGGTAAGCCAGTCAGTTTGGAATCTAAGAAAACGCCTAAAAATTTAACTTTTTGAACAAACGGTATACAATGACCTTGGGTATCCACTGAAATTTGTGGGATTAATTTCCTGCGGGAAAACACAACCACAGCGCTTTTAGGGGCAGACAGACTCAGCCCGTAAACATTAAGCCATTGGTTTAAAGAGTCCAGGGACACTCGAAGAGATGACGCAGCGTCGGCAATAGAGTTGTTGGTAACATACAGAGCCAGGTCATCAGCATATTGCAAGATACGACAGTCATTGTTAAGGCAGGCGCCAAGGTCAGCTGTATACAAATTATATAGTAACGGACTGAGAACAGAGCCTTGGGGAAGGCCCTTCCATGATACCCTGACATCAAATTGTTCGCCTGGTACTCTTAAAACCAAAGATCGAGACATTAACAAACTACAAATGCACTGAACCATTCTCTCCGGTATTCTCATTTGTAGCAACTTTTGTTTGAGATAGGGGAGAAGGACATTGTCATACGCAGAGGAAATGTCTAAAAAGGCAGCGACAACGGATTCGCTTTTCGAGAAAGACGTGCGAATGTCTGAAACCAAAATCCCAACACTATCCATTGTACCTAGCCCCTTTCTAAACCCGAATTGTGACTCAGGAAGCAGGTTCCTAGATTCAACAATAAACTCCAATCGATTCTTAATAAGATGTTCCAGTAATTTTGCGAGAACGGATGACAAAGCTATTGGTCTGAAGCCGTTTGGGTCATCAGCTAGCTTGCCTGGTTTCAAAATGGGAATGATAACCTGGGTTTTCCATGAATCAGGGACCCAACCGTTATAGTATGAATAATTTAAAATAACTAAGAGATACTCTTTAGCTTTCAGACCTGCATGAGATAAAAAGGAATAGACAATGCCATCTATGCCAGGGGCTGAGTCACGGGTTGGTCTGAAGTCAAAGACGCAAAGTTAAAAAATGTGTCAATAATGTCAATGTCAAAAAATAATTAGCAGCAGCAGCCAGCAGCCAGCCAGCTTTCATAACCTAGCGGTGAACCTTAATTTCACAACAATTTTAAAATATATCAAAGATGCATGGGAACGAGATTATAGGTTTTAATTGAATTTTCATCCATCAAACTCGTGATATAATTACAAAGAAGAATAGATTTGCGTGTTTGTGGGAAGTGAGAAATAGTTTAGTTATGCTTAGAGTGAGAGCCGTATCTGCAATTTACATCGAGAGTCAATCGCTCGAACTACTCTCAGCAGCAAGAAGAGATGTTTTCAAGCTCTTCCGTGAGTCTTTACTGTATTCAACTTACCGTATAATACGTTGTTATTTCAAACTTCTATTTGACCAATTATGCTTATTATGATTGCAGATAACCTACACAATTTCGTGATATTTTTTCATGTACCTTTTGAGAAGTGCGCTATGATTACATTTGTCATATCTATATCTATACGAATATTATTGACTATCTCAGGAACTGCTGGTTCGAATTAAAAATAATTTTGGTGCTGGATAGGCCATTTATCAAGGAAGACTAAAGGCACAAAACATCTTTTTCTCCGACAACCACAGTAACGAAGTCGCGGGCACAGCTATGATAGGCGCCAGATAAATGTGCAATATCGGTCATTGACCTACATACAACAGAAGATAAAGCTGTCCTGAATCGACTTATTAATATGGTGACCCTTTACATTCCCTTGTAATGAAAAAAGGTTCATAATTTATTGTTCGGGTAGGTATCTATGAAGGGATATTAGGGCAAAGTCAATGTACTTTATTGCAAGTTCGTCTGACGCCCACCATAGTGTCATTCATTGGTTTACTATGAAATGATAATAAGTATATGATCTCTTATTAAACAAATTCATTACCCTCAATATTTTTTTTATTTATTTATTTATTTAGTACATGGAGGACTTACAGCTAATAAAAACAAACAAAAAAGGTCACCAGAAAGCCAATTACAATATACTTATTTTTTGTCAAATATCATATTATCTAATATGATACTTGACGAGGTGCATGCTAGCAGGGTTTTAATAATTTTTAATGTCTGCTGCTTACCAACGCTGAGTTGCAAAGAGATGCACCAATCGTAGCACCTATATTCTTGTGGCTTGTTGCAGGCACCAGCTCGCTCAGCAGTCAGGCGCCCACAGAACAGGTAACTTCTGTCAGATTTAGCCTCTAGCATACCAGTTGCATCAACATGATACCAAATAATGTTCAAGATAAAAAAAATAAAATGATTATTTATTTAAAACTTCATGCACACAAATGTACAGCGGTGGACTTAATGCCTTAGGCATTTTCTACCAGTCAACCTTTGGGTGATGCAGAGACAAATAGTGGTAATGTTGTTTAATTCAAAGAATACCTGAAGTGGTTCCAGATTGGTTTAGGCTAAAATTACTGTTTACATTAACTTCTTCACATCAGCTTATAGACCGCAATCCACTGTTGGACATAGGCCGCCCCCAAATGGGGGGGGTTTGCCATAACGCCACGCTTGGCAGGCGGGTTAGCCATCGCAGTGTAGCTGTAGCAATGTACCTACAGAGAATGCTGCTGCCCATTCTCTGGTGAGTCCCTTAGTCGCCTCCGACACCCTCGGGAAGTGATGGGATGGCGCTATTCTTTTACGTCCGACACCATACGGAACAGCTTATAACTTATTGAGACATTACTTGCTGACTGATTTAAGTTAATATTACTTTAATTGTAGCAAACAAAACTTATGCAACAACCATTGATTTAGAAGTAGATAGTTGTAGTTTTTTTGAAAATTAAAAAATATTAGATCTTAGATCTTTCATATTGCTTTAGATTTTTAAAAAACGTATCAAGATGCATCCATAATTTTCACACATGACTTTCTTTTACAAACATTATTAATTAAGATTAAATAACATTTTTAATTAAGCCTATGAAAATATATAAAACAGTCAAAATGTCTTAAATAGTTTTATGATCATTTCAAGGAAATCAAGCGACAGGAAACTGAGAATAACCAGGAAAGTGACGAAAAAACGAGAACAACTGAAAACAATGTTTATTTATTTCACAAATAAAATATTAATTATAACACCATTCGAAAGTGTCGCTAAGAAAGATCAAATTCTGGGAAGTTATTACTTCCCACCCACTTTACCTGGCAAAGGAAAGCACTACTTTTTAACAAATTACTTTTTTCTGACTAAACCTACCTACCTAAACCTTAAAGCGACCGGCGCGCGGCGGGCACGCGACGGGCACGCGACTGTCGCGCGGCGGCCACGCGACTGTCGCGCGGCTACGAAAATGTATGACGCTTGGCCGTGTGCCCGATTTCGTTCCTTTGACGCCATACATTTAAACTTGTCAGCGCCCTGGCCGTAAAGTCAAAACGTTTATTTCAATTAGGCCATTAAACGGCACTTTTGAACGTCATCATTTACATTTAATAGTAGTTTATGCAACGACCATATAAAAAGGGTTATTAAAACACGAGTGTGGGTTTATCACACGAGTGTTTTAATACCTAATTATATGCCGTTGCATACACTATTTTATCTTCACTCATACAGTTGAAATAAAATAAGTGGAAAAATAGTTGATTCCAATATGGCGGATATTCTCATTGCGTATTCGACTGACTGCGCAGCGCGCTAATCCATAGACAAAGATAAAAGCTGGCTCACTGACTTAAGTCAATGAGCCCGCGCCAAAAATTAAAAACAAAAAGTGTGCTATAAAAATTAAAAAGTTAAAATAGAAAAAGTCGGTTTCAGTAATGTCCGTGACTACGGCAGGACCCCGAACCCCAATCGCTTCCATATTTGGTAAATAATTAGTACTCAAATGGTACTAATTGGTGCTCGAACAACAAAATTGGTACCTCAGCAGTTTTCGAGAAAATCGACTTTGAAAGTGGTCCTGCGGTAGTCACGCTCCTTTCAGCAGGACCACCATGAGCGCAGAAAAAGGGGGCTTGCTACCGCTATTCTAAGTATGCAAATAATTAGTACCCTTAAATATGGTTTATTTCGTAAAAAACCACAACTGAAACATTTGTATTTACCGAAAAATCAACGATGATAACTTTCGTGCGATGCTAGTTTGGCCCCGATACGTCCGACTTGGTCAAAACGTGCCCTACGTAAAACCCGCTTGCAGAACTTGGCGGCAGAATTAAAGGCTCTTTTCCTCGCGCGAACCCGACGTGCTTTAGCCTTTCGGTCGCGGGCCTTGATCCAGGCTTGGTAAGCAGACTCTTATACTTATCGCAAACTATATGTGCATCGACCTCACAATTATATTAAAACTAGCTTCTACCAGCTGCGGCTTCGCCCGCGTTAATATCGAAAATAGCAAGGTTTCCTGATTTGTATTGTACATTTTTTAGTCAGGAAACACCCACCCTACACCTACCTTACACCTACCCTACACCTACCTTTCACCTACCCAACACCTACCCAACCCCTACCCTACCTACCTTACACCTACCCTACACCTACCTTACACCTACCCTACACCTACCCTAAACCTTCCTTACACCTACCTTACATCTACCTTACATCTACCTTACACCTACCCTACACCTACCCTTCACCTACCCTACCTACATAATTATACCAGCCCAAAAATACTGACATGTTTCTGGTCTCCTGGTACTTGATGTTTTTGATCTACTGGAACTAGTGAATCTGAAGTACTAAGGCAGAAGTGGCTCTGAGTTTCCACTTCCTCCTCAGTCTCCATTAATCCATGCCACTTACCGGGATAAAAAGGTGTAGGGTTGGTGTAGGATAGGTGTAGGGTGGGTGTTTCCTGAGTAAAAAAATTACAATACAAATCAGGAAACCTTGTTATTTCCGATATTCACGCGGGCGAAGCCGCAGCTGGTAGAAGCTAGTCCTACTAATATTATAAAGGTGAATGTTTGTATGTTTGTGTAACAATCAGGCAAAAACGGCTGAAGGGATTTGGATGAAATTTGGCACACATGTAGTTCATAACCTGGAGTAAAAAATAGGCTGCTTTTAATCCCGATAAGTGGCGTGGATTAATGGGGACTGAGGAGGAAGTGGAAACTCAGAGCCGCTGCTGCCTTAGTACTTCAGATTCACAAGTACCAAGAGACCAGAAACATCAAGTACCAGGAGACCAGAAACATGTCAGTATTTTTGGGCTGGTATAATTATGTAGGTAGGGTAGGTGAAGGGTAGGTGTAGGGTAGGTGTAAGGTAGATGTAAGGTAGATGTAAGGTAGGTGTAAGGAAGGTTTAGGGTAGGTGTAGGGTAGGTGTAAGGTAGGTGTAGGGTAGGTGTAAGGTAGGTAGGGTAGGGGTTGGGTAGGTGTTGGGTAGGTGAAAGGTAGGTGTAGGGTAGGTGTAAGGTAGGTGTAGGGTGGGTGTTTCCTGACTAAAAAATGTACAATACAAATCAGGAAACCTTGCTATTTTCGATATTAACGCGGGCGAAGCCGCAGCTGGTAGAAGCTAGTTTTAATATAATTGTGAGGTCGATGCACATATAGTTTGCGATAAGTATAAGAGTCTGCTTACCAAGCCTGGATCAAGGCCCGCGACCGAAAGGCTAAAGCACGTCGGGTTCGCGCGAGGAAAAGAGCCTTTAATTCTGCCGCCAAGTTCTGCAAGCGGGTTTTACGTAGGGCACGTTTTGACCAAGTCGGACGTATCGGGGCCAAACTAGCATCGCACGAAAGTTATCATCGTTGATTTTTCGGTAAATACAAATGTTTCAGTTGTGGTTTTTTACGAAATAAACCATATTTAAGGGTACTAATTATTTGCATACTTAGAATAGCGGTAGCAAGCCCCCTTTTTCTGCGCTCATGGTGGTCCTGCTGAAAGGAGCGTGACTACCGCAGGACCACTTTCAAAGTCGATTTTCTCGAAAACTGCTGAGGTACCAATTTTGTTGTTCGAGCACCAATTAGTACCATTTGAGTACTAATTATTTACCAAATATGGAAGCGATTGGGGTTCGGGGTCCTGCCGTAGTCACGGACATTACTAAAACCGACTTTTTCAAAATCCAATGATGCAGTTTTATTTTTCACTAGCACTTCGTCCGCGACTTCGTCCGCGTGGATTTAGTAGGTACTCCACAAACTTCAACGCCCCCTATACCCCCTTATAAACGTTAGTTTTGGAAAATTAAGCACAACGATTTTCATTAATTACATTTATTACTTAGCCATTTCTACTTATTCTATGGTCTCAGGTTCAGCGCAACTGTTCACCCCGTTCACCCCGTCAGGAGTTGATTATGCAAAAATTGTTAGGTACATCTGTTTCAATAATCCCATTTTTAGTTCGTTCATAGCATTCCGACGTAAATTAAAGCAAGCAATAATGTCCTCCCCTAAAAACTTGCTGCAACCCCTGCTTCACCCCTTATTATGTATGTAGTTTATTTGCGAAAAATCCAAACATTTGTTACTCTTATTGTTTTATCGAAATCATTTTCAACTTAATCGGACCAAGCTTTGTTATGATTCTCCCCAGTTCGCTCAAGCCGCGACATTTTTCTTACTCCGAGCATGTTTATTACCGTCGTTACTTTTGAACGAAAGGTCCGATTTGAATAATTTAGCGTGATTTACACGGACATAATCAACCTTAATTATCAAACCATTTAAATGGATAAGGATTAGTATCATGATACCGAAATCCCCATTTTTTCATATCACCAAGGATTTGCTTGAATAATTTAAACAAAAAGCGGTCATGGTGACTTAAGGCCAGGTTATCCGGAAAAACGTTGTTTTGCATTGTGTAAAATTGTGTTTTATTCGTAAAGAAGACGGATTTAAATTTTGAAAAAAATATATTACATATTTCACACTTCGATCTAGCTATTTCGGCCGTGCGATACACGATTACTTGCACTTTACTGCATCCAATTAAATCGCAAAGACAAGTCAAAATCAAGATGTAATTATCATTTCATTTGAGTTATATAAGGTTTTGAGTAATAAAACTTATACCACAATAAAGGTCGTAAAAAATGTGATAAAAATCGGCCGTCATAATGTGAAATATGAAAATACGTATCCCACTAATTCCAAAATCAAGTGATTTTGTCTTTTCATGCGCGCGCCCCGTGACATTTAGTCCCGAGCGGAACGTGTTGGAGGTCGGACGTGTGCCAATTTTTGCGATGCCGCCACCCCCGCTAAGTTCTGTTACTGGCTAAGCCTAAATTGATTACCGCTCGAGCACTGCCGGCACACCGGTGTGCCGCGAATTTAATGTTTATGTTTATTTACGTAAGATTTATTTTTTATTTTGGAATTTTCACGTGTCGAGTGGTTAAATAATAATAGGTACTTGTATACAATTTAGTGTTCAAACAGTTGTAATATAGTTAGTTTTTATTTGATGTAGCTATAAGTTTGTAAAAAAAAAATGGGGGAATAAAAGTTGTCATCAACGGCTCTTCGTTGCAGCGGTGACTACTTTTTTTTATAAACTTTGGCTGAATAAACAAAAAGGTATATAGGTATATTATACATAATTTACTTTACTAACTAGGTAAGTACCAACACGGAACAGATAAATTTACACACCGCGAACATGTAAACAGTTTAATTTAAACCTTATTTCAATACGCATAAAGACGTGCGCTTTAGTGGTTTAGTTTTCGCGCGAAATAGATTTACCAACCGCATCAAGTATGTAAAACAATTGAATTTGAACCCTATTTCAGAGTGCATAAAGCCACCTCGCGCGCACATGATACAATGATTTACTGTTTTCAAATGTCAAATAGGTAGTTCACCCCGCTACGTTAGTCTTGATGGTTTCGGAGAGTTTGTACAAGTCTTATAATATTTGTTATTTATTAGAAATGTCCGTTTTCACTTATCTTACTCCTAAACAAATGCCAAAATAATAGCTCGTATTTCCTACATGAGAGTTGAATATCGGTGCAATAATGTTTTGGTGTTCATGTAGAGAAGAAATATAAGTGTAGTTATACGCTAGGTGGGTACCTACTCACAGCCACTACAACACAACAAATAATAACATTTATGGTGTCTGCAACGTTTGTGTAGGTCTCGTCTATGCCAACCAATACGCGCAGCGCACTCGTGAGTCGCGTGCCATAGTGTAAAAGTGTTACAGTATGACCATTTCCTATGAAAATATTATAATAACATACTTTTGGTAACGTTTAGGCTACCGGACCAGCTCATTTATGCGCTGTACACTAGAGTCCATCCTCTTACTAATTACTAACAATGTATCAAGTTATGACAAGACATACAAAAAACTATGTGGTCAGTTTGGATAATTTTTAATCCAATGCGTAACTTTATCGGTGTTTATTGGCAAGAGGAAAAATGCATAGAAATTATAAATTACATACACTAAACTGTTCTGACTTCCAAAAAAGAAGAGGTTCTCGATTCGACTGTTTTTTTGTCGTTGTATGTTTGCTCAGCGATATTTTCGCCAATTGTCAACCGATTTTGATGATTCTATTTTTTTTGGAACTGTATCTTCCCGGACTGATCCCATTTCAATTTGGTGAAGATCTGATGAAGAACTAACTTCGGAGATAGGTAACGGAACTCTTCATTCCCGTAGGAATTCCCGTTCCCGTATAGCCGTACAGCCTTCCCCATGAATGTAACTATCATAAATTCATAATTATAATACAAAAAAGAATTTCTCGCACCGCGTCGCACGCAGTCACGCACGCTCGACGCGTTCTCGTTTGGTGGCCGCGTCTCGTGCACCGTCCGTTCGATTTAATAGCATTGTTGAATTATTTTAATTTTACATTATCTCCTAAACGGTGAGTTCAAATAACATGCTGTAAAAGACAAAGTTTATCTTCATAAAATTATCGTGATGATGAAGTAACTTTCGCTAGTAAGGATTAATATGCCTGCCTAATATTAATGCTGAAAAACCACCTTTAATTTTTAAATAAATTATTTGACATAAAATGGCTTAGTGTGGCTTATTTATAAGAGATAGATATAGGTGTAACGTCGGACTTTTTTTTAGATCGCGTGAAAAACAATATCTTTGTAGTACATGGTACTTACGTATAATTAGCTATTACCACAGCGCACTTAGCGCACTTCCACTTTATAATATTATTTAGTAAAGATTTGAATAAAATAGTAAGTATCTCATTATCATTATTATAACACCATAAAAATACATAAAGAAATTAAACACACACCCCCACATAAGTACATACCTACGTAATTATTACAATTCTATCCTATTTATTTAAAACGGTTTGCTATCTATGTTTCTGTGTATGTGCGTCTGTGTGCCTGTGTATCTGTCTTTGGCACTGTAGCTCCGTTATCTTTATTGAACAGGGATATTTTGTAAGTTTTTAAAATTTTACTTGTTAATTACCAAAAAATCAAAATCAAAATTTGAGTTACAGGTCAATAGAGCATGTGGAAGGGCGTGACTTGTCTCCAAAATAATACTCATTTATTGGGGTTACCCCAAACGGTATAGTTGGGAACGACACCATTGTTGAAATTAAATGTCCAATAACGGCATTTAGAAAAGGGAAATGCTGCTATTGAAGAAAATAAAATACATATATTTAAATTCGATAGAATAAAACATACCAGAGTTATAAACAAAAAAAGTAATTGGTATTACCAAGTGCAGGGTCAACTTCACGTAACAGAAAGGAACCAATGCATTTTTGGAATATGGTCCGGTGAAAACTAGTAGTAGAAAATATTTCAAGAGATGACGAATTTTGGCGGGTGCACATTGAGAAAAAAATTATAGATTTTTATTTGAAATGTATATTACCAGAGATTTTGGATCCGCGCCAAAATCGCGGTATGCCAATACGAGACATAATATTGAAAGATAACAAAGAAAATGTTAATGATAAGCCTGTGCAGCCAGGTCCAAGCAAATCCAAGGACCATATTCCGTGTCAATCTACTCAGCTAGGTCCATGCAAACCGAGACAGCTACAGTTCAACGAATTTTAGCCAGTTGCATTGGTAACTTTTATTATGTTAACTATTTGATTAAAAAATATAAAAACGTTTTTGTTTTTTTTTAATAGCATCTAGGCAAATTCCAAACCATTTATACTTTTAAGCTTTCTTGAATTATAATATTCAAGAATTGTAGCATAATTTTCCTAAAGTAAGTGTGCCTACCTACTACTTGATTTTTACGAAGGTATCGCACCAAAGCCAAATAGCGCGCGACGCGTAGTTTTGTATCGTACTCGTATTCATAATTTTCGTGTCAGTCAATTTTAAATCCACCATATACTCTAAAATCAATAAGTATTCTTACTGATTTTTAATGATTAGTAATTGGATTCAAGTTTGTACAATACTTACTTAATCCATCTATAAACTTAAAAAATACTTACTTAATAGAAAAATAAAACAAAATAAAGTTATACTAATCAATTCAAGTTGATCTACTGCATTACTTTATCCTGTGACGGAACTTAGTACCTACCCGAGTCTGTGAACTCATGAGCGAGCGGTGCGCTTGGTGCGCGCGTCTCCCGCGCATCGTAACTTATTACGTATTGCTACTCCTTGCGGGGCCTGAGGTAAGCGTTAGATGCCTACGCGCTCAAGTCAGGCTCGCCTTAACCATAATAGTTAGACATATGGTATCGCGGACTTTTATGTAGACATTGATGACCTCTATAAAATTGTAGTACATCACTTTGCTCTATTGTCAATAGATTCCGCAGCGTACGCGATATAAGGATTTTTTCTCACACCTTGGGTTACATTATCGAAGTTTTCATACGGATCCCTAACTTTTTTGAAAATATTCTATAGCCTATGTCCATCATCGATAATGTACGATTCTACTGGTGAAAGAATTTTTCAAATCGGTCCAGTAGTTTCCGAGCCTATTCATTTCAAACAAACAAACAAACAAACAAACAAATGTTTCCTCTTTATAATACTAGTGTAGATTAGTGTAGATTATTATTAGTATAGATAAAGATCTCATCATCTCGAGACTATTTTCAGTATTTTTCGTTATTCCTCATAGTGTCGGCGCCCGGCGGCCATCCACGCACACTTTAAATATTGTAGACTTGTTTATTCTGGTGTAATCTCCGGCCTCAATGTCGTAGTAAATTAATCACTTCACATTTTTGATCACATTTTGGTTGAGGGACACTACAGGTTTGACTTTTTAAATAAGTAATAATTTCGTCACGAAAAAAAATTAAAATCTAATTTATTTTTAAAGAGCAACTAGACATAGGTATGCTGTACATTCATCATATCAGCCGAGAGACGTCCACCGTTGGACATAGGCCTCCCCCAAATGGGGGGTTTGCCATAACGCCACGCTTGGCAGGCGGGTTAGCCATCGCAGTGTAGCTGTAGCAATGTACCTACAGAGAAGGCTGCTGCCCATTCTCTGGTGAGTCCCTTAGTCGCTAGTGATGGGATGGCGCTATTCTTTTACGTCCGACACCATACGGACTGTTGCAGATCAACTGCTTTATATTATCTTATTTAAATAAATGACCTGCCTACTTTGTCAGAGTATTTTCATGAGATTTTAGTCGAGACTACTCGAGACGCCAAAAATTCCTTAGTTTGTAGAACTACCCTAATATTGTTTTCATTGAGGAAATCTAGGAACTGTATTTCATGTTCTACTTCAATTATTGAATAGCTTTGTTTTTTTTCAAGCTTCCAAGGAAAATAAAACGTTATAGAACGGTAGGTTTTCATTATATATTATTATGTCACATCTCAAACAAAATTCCTCTGCGAAGTTTATGCCCTGCGTCACAATACATGTACGTACAATTATTGTACGTGGAACTTCCTCCATCACTTCACACTACATAACAAAAGAGCAGATTATGTGAGTGTACATTGTAGCCGTCACTTTGTTTTTGTTATTTTCTTGATTATCATTTGATTTTGATATGATCTCAATATAATTTCAATTTTGTGTTATAATAATTTATGTTCTTAGTAAATTCGCTTGGCATTTAAATAAATGTATAACTATGCGCTTCTACCAGACGGTGTTAGCGTCGCGTCAAGGCGGCAGCGAGCATGCGGGCGGCCCCCCTCTGCCGCCGCCCCCCGCGCCGCTCGGCCCCCCGCCGGGTGGCCCCCCGCCGCCGCCCCCCGCGCGCTCCTGGCGGCTGGCGGCCACCGCGCTCACCGTCACCGCGTCGCTCGGCGGGGTCAGTACCACCCACGCACCACCCACGCACCACCCACGTACCACCCACGTACCACCCACGTACCACCCAGCACCCATACTCGACTCTTATCCGTTCTACATCTGTGTACGTCGTTCTTCATTTTAGGTATATGTTTATAAAAAACTGAGCGATGACAAGAAGCGCCAACTCGAGATCGTGAACCTGGTGGAGGACAAACAGGAGGCGTCCGAGGAGCCGCCCATCCCGAGCGACGGCGCCGACATCCCGCGGCACGTGCAGTTCCTGCTGGTGGGCGCCGGCACGGCCTCGTTCGCCGCCATGCGCGCCATCCGCTCTGCACGGCCCGACGCGCGCGTGCTGCTGGTGGGCGCCGAGCTGGAGCTGCCCTACATGCGGCCGCCGCTCAGCAAGGAGCTGTGGCGCGAGCCCGACCTGGCCGCGCGCGCGCCGCACCTGGACGCGCTGACCTTCCGCCAGTGGAACGGCCGCCGCCGCTCCGTGGCCTACGAGCCGTCCGCCTTCTACACGGCCGTGGAGCGGCTGCCGTCGGCGGCCGGCGGCGCCGCCGTGGCGCGCGGCTGGCGCGTGGTGCGCCTGGACCCCGCGCGCCACGAGGCCGAGCTGCGCGCGCCGGGCCGCCCGCCCGTCACGCTGCGCTACGACAAGTGCCTGCTGGCCACCGGCGTGCGCGCGCGCCGCACCGACGCGCTGCGGGACGCCGCGGCGGCCGGGCGCGCGCTGGCGCTGCGCGGCGTGCGGGACGCGGCGCGCCTGGCGCAGCAGCTGGAGCGCGGCGACGTGCGGCGCGTGGCCGTGCTGGGCGGCGGCTTCCTGGCCTCCGAGCTCAGCGCGGCGCTGGCGGAGCGCCTGCAGCCCAGCGGCCGCACGGTGCTGCAGCTGTTCCGCGAGGCGGCGCCGCTGGCGGCCGTGCTGCCGCCCTACCTGGCGGCCGAGGCGGCGCGGCGCCTGCGCGAGGCGGGCGTCACGCTGCTGCCGCACGCGGAGGTGGCGGCGGGCGAGCCGGAGCCCTCGGGCGGCGTGGCGCTGCGCCTGGCGGACGGCGAGCTCGTGCGCGCCGACCTGGTGGTGGAGTGCGTGGGCAGCGAGGTGGACGACGAGCTGGCGCGCGCGTCGGGCCTGGAGACGCACCCCGAGCTGGGCGGGCTGCTGGTGAACGCGGAGCTGCAGGCGCGCTCGGACGTGTACGCGGCCGGCGACGTGGCGTGCTTCTACGACGTGGTGCTGGGGCGGCGGCGCGTGGAGCACCACGACCACGCCGTGGTGTCGGGGCGGCTGGCGGGCGAGAACATGGCGGCCGTGGCGCCGCCCAAGCACTACACGCACCAGAGCATGTTCTGGAGCGACCTCGGCCCGCAGCTCGGCTACGAGGTGAGTCGACACCGGAGCGGATCTCTATGGAGAACAGCTTCCAAGTAACTCAATGCACACTCCTTTACATCAGTGCATAATTATTGCAAAATAATACTTTAAACTAATTATAAATATTTATTTATAAAATAATACATATAAATGAATTAACTGAGGAATAGCGAAAGACATTCAAAGGAGTCTCGAGATCGATTTTGTTGAAAACTAACGGCCGTTTTCTATAATATATCTCAATCCCAGTCTTGATCCCGATCCTTGTCTGTAGCCAATCAACGGCCGAGTTTGTGTCCTTCACCACACAATCCTCACCTTTGATTGGTTACAGACAAGGATCGGGATCAAGATTGGGATTGAGATATGTTATAGACAGCGGCGTTAAAGTGCATCTTTGGATTTTTTAAAAATCGGTTTTCGTAGTCTGCAATCCAAATATTGTTAAACCATGCAAAAGCATCGCTAGTAGGGATCAAATTCTGGGAAGAAATAACGTGACGGCAAACTAAAGTAAAGAGCTAATTTTTTATTAAAACCCTTTTTGAAATGAACCGCACCTGCACTGCGGCAGTAGTAGGGCGCTGGAGGCTCGCTCAGTGGCTCAGCGGCTCAGTGGCTCAGCGGCTCAGTGGCTCAGCGGCTCAGTGGCTCAGCGGCTCAGTGGCTCAGCGGCTCAGTGGCTCAGTGGCTCCCCCTCCCGCCCGCAGGCCATCGGCATCATCGACTCGCGGCTGCCCACGGTGGGCGTGTTCTCCGCCGACGCCGTGGCCGACAGCGCCGCCGCCGTGCAGCTGTCGGCGGCGGCGGCCGGCGGCGCGCAGGCGGACGGCGGCGCGCAGGCGGACGGCGGCGCGCAGGTGGCCGGCGGCGCGCAGGCGGCCGTCGGCGCGCAGTTGGACGGCGGCGCGCCGCTCCGCCAGCCGGCGCCGCCCGAGCAGGACGAGTCGGCGGCGCGGCGCTACGAGCGCGGCGTGGTGTTCTACCTGCGCGACGAGCGCGTGGTGGGCGTGCTGCTGTGGAACCTGTTCAACCGCATGCACGTGGCGCGCCAGGTCAGTGCGTGACGCGACGTCAGCTGCGGCTGCCGCTGCCGACCTCACCGACCTCACCGACCTCACCGACTCCACTGTTGCAGGTGCTGGCGCAGGGCGAGTTCGACGACCTGTTCGAGGTGGCCAAGCTGTTCTCGTTGCACGAGGATGAATAGTATTAGTGGTGGCAGCGGCGGCGGCATTTATCTGTTATAACTGTGTACATAACTATTATAAAACAATAAAATGATCTAGTTGTTACGTGTGCCTAGTTATTCCACCTCTAGCGCGCACTCCCCCAAGTATTACCCCTCCAGTCCACCCTCCACCACACCGAGAGAGTGCCATCTCCCAGGCTTGCTAAGTACCGGCTAAAATGGGTTGGATATAAATGCAGGGGGAATAAAAACCCCACCGGAGGTGTCTGTATGATCTGCTAGACCCTACCCTATTTTAGATGGGAGATGAATGGAATACAAGAAGGTAAGAACTAGAACACTAGGTACTGTATTGTCCAAAAAGTACTTAAAGGTAAAATGAGCTTGATAGACTGATGGTGTGTCAAATGAAGTGAGTGACGCGGCCCTTGTTGGCTGCAACGAGAACGCCTGGCTGACTTGATAGCCCAACGCGAACTGAACTGTATTATGAGTTGAAATGTATGTGCGGCGTAAACTGCTGAATTGCATTATGTGCGGTCGCACCGTACAGTGTCTACACGTTGGCTTGCATGTCTCAGTGATCTTGGGGGCTTTGCCGGTAGAGCCACTCATGCCGGAAGGTCCCAAGTGAGAGACCAGACCAAGAGGGACACGAGAGGGGCACACCGTTCGGAGACTTGAGCAGTGTTCGGGTCCTCGGACGGTGTGCGTTTCATTGGCTTGCTCACTGCTCTCTGGTACGCGTCTGCTCATCAGACGTGACTGTGAGGGCAGCGAGCAAGCAGAAGAGAGGTTAGGAGATAGGGACCGCACCCTCTAAAAGGAAAGCACACAAAAAGGGACACTACCCCAGGGCGGTCCGGACTACATGCAGTACGGGAATCTGCCACGCTTCATGCGTCAAGCCCCTCGTATTCGGGGGGGGCAACTGTGCTATCCGCTCTCCGCTTGCCAATGGCAACAGTGGCCGAGGAGGCCCCCGATCCAAGCCGTCCTTCGAGGACATGATCGGGCTTGATTTTGGCTCGCCTGACAAAGCGTCGGTCGGGCAGAGCGCGGGCAGAGGCGCGCTATTGAGGGAGGGAGGACTCGCTTGAGCGTCGTGCGGGTGCAGAGTCGGAGTTGGACTCCGACGACTCTGCGACCAGCATCAGCTCTGCGAGCTCGGGACCCGAGGGGGCGGGGGCTGCTGCGGAGAACCCCGGGTTCTTCCGCAAGCGGCCCAGACCGGAGGATGACCAGGGGTCGTCCTTCATCGAGGAGGTGGTCTCGGCCCGCAAAATCCCCACCAGCAGGCGGGGTAAGGGCCGAGAGGGAGGCAAGGGGAGGGTGCTTGCCTCAAAGGAGGCTGGCCAGCCGAGGAGATCGCTGACGGACGACCCCCCGGAGAAGGCGGTAGCGGGGCTCACCGCCGGAAGACTCCGAGCCAGGAGCCCCGCGACCGACGATAAAACGGATAAATTGGATAAATCGGATAGACCGGATAAATCGCCGACTAATCCGCTTAGTCGGCTTAATCCTATATTTACGATTTTTCCGATTAATCCGCTTAACCCGCTTAATCCGATAATTGAACAAGTGATAATACAACTTCCGGGTATCTGCAATAGTAGTAAATGTGTCATAAGCGCCGTATACATCCCCCCTAAATCCCCTGACGAAGTGTACCTTTCACACTATAACTATTTGTACAAAACGTTGGACAGGCTAGACACCCATTTATTTTGCTTGTTTGGCGATTATAATTTGCCTAATATAAGTTGGCTTCCAAATTATGATGGTGACGCTTCAGTCTTATACTGTGGTGGTAATAACTCACTAAGCGAACATATGAGTAACTTCATATCATTACTCAACGCCGCTCAATTTAACAAAATCTTAAACCACAAAGGTCGCAACTTAGATTTATTAATAAGCAACACAAACTGCGACACATCTATACCAACATGTACATTGTTACCTGTAGATGATTATCAGCCTCCATTTTATGCTACAATTACATACAAAAACAAAAATAAAAATCTCTCGCAAGCGAAAACGTTAAAGTATAATTATTATAAGGCAGATTATGAACAAATAAATCGGGAACTGTGTGAAATTAACTGAGATCACACCTTTAACGGACTCTCAGCCGACCAGTGTGTTAGCACGTTTTATAATGTTATTTTTGGTATAATAAAAAACCATACTCCTACAAGCCATTCCAAGTCATCAAGTTTCCCAGTTTGGTTTTCTAGATCACTGGTACGGATATTTAATCGTAAAAATAAAGCTTGGGTTAAATGGAAAAAGTACGATAACCTGTCAGACTATGAGCAGTTCTCTTGTCTTAGGCAGAGGTTCCAAATAGAGTGTAAAAAAAGTTACACTAGATATATTAACAGTGTCTAAGAAAATATTAAAAAGAATGTCAGGAATCTATGGAGTTATGTTGCGAACCGCAAGGCTAATGCTGGTATACCAGCTACAGTATTTTTCAAAAATCAGAACTCCAGTGATCCAAATGCGATTTGCAATATGTTCTCGAATTTTTTTCAATCGGTCTATGAACCTACCACTCTTAATGACAGTGAATGGCTGCCCCCTGAAGCGTGTTCGGATGATTGTGATATTATTAACCATATCACATTCAGTCCTGATCAGGTATTGCAGGCCTTGAGGTCATTGGATGTTACAAAAGGCCCAGGCCCAGATGGGCTGCCACCTAGCTTTATTAAAAGAACAGCTGATAGTTTGTACATTCCACTTCACACTATCTATAGCAAATGCGTTACAGAGGGAACATTTCCAGAAGTTTGGAAACGGGCCAACATAACCCCAGTACATAAGACAGGTTCTAAACACGAGGTTGAAAACTATCGCCCCATCTCCATCCTGTCTGCCTTGTCCAAGGTGTTTGAGAGACTCGTACACAAGGCAATATACCCACCCATTCATAACATTATTCTTGCACAACAACATGGATTTGTTCAAAAAAGATTAACTGTAACCAATTTATTAACTTTTACAGAATATTTGTTCAACTGTATGGATCGGCAGGTACAGGTTGATGCTGTGTACACAGACTTTCGTAAGGCTTTTGATAAGGTGGATCATGAGTTACTTCTTAGAAAGCTGGCGTATAATGGCATTCGTGGGGATCTACTTCGCTGGTTCGCATCGTATGTTTCGAATAGAACACAAAGAGTCGTAATTAAAGGCTATCAATCTCATTCAATCGGCGTTACTTCTGGTGTACCACAGGGCTCTCAGGGCCCACTTCTTTTTATTATATTCATTAATGACATCGGAACTTGTTTCACTCATTCTAAATTTTTGCTATATGCCGATGACCTTAAAATATACAGACCTATTTGTAATCACACTGATACTGAGCTGCTACAAGATGATCTTATTCGATTTTCTAATTACTGTGTACAAAATAAAATCCAGTTAAGTACTTCTAAGTGTGTATCTATTACATTTACAAAGAACAGAAATACCATAAGTAGCAATTACGGCTGGCAACGTATTAGATAACGCTGTACTGCGTAGAGTTACGTCAGTGAAGGACCTTGGGATACTGCTGGACACGAAACTACACCTTGATCAGCATATTAAAAAAATTGTAAATAACGCTTACCGCATGTATGGCTTTGTTATGAGAGCTACCAATGACTTCAAGCGCCTTGATACCTATATACTTTTATACAAATCATTAATTAGGTCACAACTCGAATACGCTGTACTAATTTGGAATCCCCTCTATCAGAAGTACATTGACAGTTTGGAGAAGGTACAACGCAAGTTCCTCAAAGCCTTGAAATATCGCTGCCGCCAAGACTTAACTTCCTCCAGTTTACCCCACAGGAATATTGGGTTGTTGAGCTTAAAATCTAGACGCATTTTCCTCGAAACAATGTTCCTCTATGACATGTGTAATAACAGGTATGACTGCATAGAACTTACTAATAAGCTGAGCTATGTTGTACCGAGGACCATCATTGGACGGGAGGTGCGTGCACGCCCGCTTTTCGCCGTCTCGTCTTGCCGCACTAATGCTGGAGTTCGCGCACCTCTGCGTCGTATGGCAAACAACTTTAACACAGTTTTTGGAAGCTTGGACTTGTTTACAGTGTCTGCTGGTAAGTTTCTTTCTTCTTTCTTCTAAATTATTGTTTTGATTTAATTGTATTTATTTTATTTTGCTGATTTTTTAACTTAGTGATTTGAATGTGTTTTGTTTTGTGATTTGTTTAAATTTGATCATTTGAATTTATGTTTTAAAACATGTAATAATAGTTTTCAATTTCATTAATTATTTTGTTGACCTACTTATAATTGTTTAATTTGAATTTTGATTGTTTTTTTTTTAATTTATTTAGTAAATTTTTTACTCGTGAGCATTTGCCACTATACCATTAATATATTTTGTTATTAATATCTGGATAACGCCGTGGGCTACACAAATGTTATTATGTATTTGGTTGTTATTATTTATTAAAATTTTGTGTAACTGTTGGTTTTCCCGAAATAAATAAAATAAAATGAAATCGGAAAAGTCGGATATATCGGATGTCGGATAAATCGGTTTGATCGGAATTATCGGATTAATTAGATAAATCGGATTAAGAGGATTAAGCGGATTAAGCAGATTAATCGGATTAAGCGTATTAATCGTAAATATAGGATTTAGCGAATCAAGCCGATTAAGTGGATTAGTCGGATTAAATCGGATAAATCGTAAACAGGATTGAGCGAATTAAGCCGATTAAGCGGATTAGTCGGATTAATTAGATAAATCGGATTAAGAGGATTAAGCGGATTGATCGGATTAATCGGATAAATCTTAAACATAGGATTGAGCGAATTAATCTCGACGCCCCCAGATGAGTGAGGTTTAAAGGAAGCTAACATGAATGCCATGACATACATTATGTGTAATACCATTCGAAACTAACCCATCCGTCTCGGGGTGCCCTACAGCTCCCTGTGCCCTGTATTCCGTTACTTGGTCTTAGCCTACCTTGTAGCTATTCCACCAATTCGCACTAAGCGTTTCCAAACGTCTTTTATAATGCGCACAGCAAAGGAGTGGAACTCTCTGCCTGCGTCTGTGTTTCCAAAAGCTTACAGCCCTAATCTCTTCAAAGTTAGAGTGAACAGGCTCCTTCTGGGTAAGCTCGCTCCATGGTAGACTTTGTCTCTGTCATATCTGACATTGACTAGAGTCAAGAGCAAACCCATCACCAATAAAAAAAAAAAAAAAGTCATTAAACGAGACTGTATTAATACTTTGGCTACCTTTGACCAGCTATTTCAATAACTTTTTCTGGATATTATGAATAATTCATAATATCCAGAGTAAGTTATTAATTTATCACATTGTCTACATATGTTAAGTAACCTTTAGAATTGTAAAAATAGTTATAAGTTTGGATATTATTATTCCAAAGTTATATTATAAGAGATTTAGGCCATTAAGGCTCTAAAATCCCTTTTTATTTTTTAAACCTATACATATGATATTCAGTAAACACGTGTAGGTATTCTCTGTAAAATCTTAGGTATGTATGACTGACGATCAGTCAGAATGAGCGTCTGATGTCTATTGAATTCCATCAGTCACCATCATTCGTTATTCATGAAATCGTGACATTTGGAATTGAGTGACGTTTGCATGAGCGTGTAATCGGCGCCTTAGAAGTTGATTTTTTCATAGTCGAGCTTGGACGTACGATCATTGTTAATTTAATTGTAGCAAGCAGGACCTTAATATTTATAAGTAAATAACAAAAAAACATCATAATTTGGCAAAAATTTCGATTATTATCTAGGTTTCTAGATAAATCGGTTTGATCGGAATTATCGGATTAAGCGGATTAAGCAGATTAATCGGATTAAGCGTATTACTCGTAAATATAGGATTTAGCGAATTAAGCCGATTAAGCGGATTAGTCGGATTAATTAGATAAATCGGATTAAGAGGATTAAGCGGATTGATCGGATTAATCGGATAAATCTTAAACATAGGATTGAGCGAATTAAGCTGATTAAGCGGATTAGTCGGATTAATTAGATAAATTTGATTAATCAGATTAAGTGGATTAAGAGGATTAATCGGATAAATCCGATGAATAATGGTAATATTTTGTATACAGAATTGTTTTCAATAGTCCAAACTGAGTTTAATAATACTTTTAAAAAGAGAATTAAAACTATTTCCCCTAAGTTTTTATTTAGTGACTGGGCGACTAAAGGACTGAGAATAAGTAGGGATAGAATTTATGAGCTTTATGGCCTTAAGCCATATATTATGACTGAAACTTATAATAAATATGTTACTCAAAAATTTTATTCCCAAAAAAAATTTAAACCTTATGTAATTGGTAATAAACATTAAATTCGCGATTAATTCGGCGCACCCCGGGGTGTTGCCGGTGCTTGAGCGGCTAAGGCCTTATATATTAGCAACAAGGTTAAATCATCAGAAAATAAAATAAAGACGGTTTGGAAGATTATTAATAACTAGCTGCTACCCGCGACTTCATCCGCGTGGAATCCTGTTTTTATTATGGTCAATTTATCTTTTATTGGTATAATATATTTGTGTCCCATCACAGGCAGTTGTAAAATAAATAAATAAATAGTAGTAAGATAGTAGAGTAAGAAGTCTGAATAGTAATTTTGTTTGTTTCATCATCATATCAGCCTAAAGACGTTCACTACCTACTGGACATAGGCCTCCCCCAAGTTTCGCCACAACAAATTGATTAATAAATTACATCAAAACACTTTCTTTTTTTGTTTAAAGTGGAACTTATAATGTCTTAAAAAAGTGATTATTTATATCTAAGAAAAATAAAAAAAATAAAAAAAATATATTATTCCTATTTATCATTAAACAATAAAAAAGAAATCCAAACCAATGTTTTGACAGTTCAACTCCATTTTCAATAGATGTGATGTGCCTTGTGCATTTGATCTCATTTTAAGAATTGCGGTGTTAAGATTCTCCGCGGAAGAATGATTTTGAAGAATTACAATTTATTACAATCTTTATCATCAGGCGCGCGTTTTACATTTCCTAAGCTTAATAAGCTACAGTAACGCTAAGATGAGCCATTTATTATTGTAACACTCACGGAGAGGTGGCGAAGCCCTGTGACAGCGGATCTTCTAAGACAAAAGGAGTTGTCAAATCTCGTGGGCGCCATCTTGGATTTCGATTTTGACCCGGTAATCGTTATTGGCGACCCCGAAAACCATGAAAATGACACCCATGATGAAAAGTTGTCAAATCTCGTGGGCGCCATCTTGGATTTCGATTTTGACCCAGTAATTGTTATTGGCGACCCCGAAAACCATGAAAATAACAACCATGATGAAAAAGTGTCAAATCTCGTAGGCGCCATCTTGGATTTCGATTTTGACCCGGTAATCGTTATTGGCGACCCCGAAAACCATGAAAATGACACCCATGATGAAAAGTTGTCAAATCTCGTGGGCGCCATCTTGGATTTCGATTTTGACCCGGTAATCGTTATTGGCGACCCCGAAAACCATGAAAATGACACCCATGATGAAAAGTTGTCAAATCTCGTGGGCGCCATCTTGGATTTCGATTTTGACCCGGTAATCGTTATTGGCGACCCCGAAAACCATGAAAATGACACCCATGATGAAAAGTTGTCAAATCTCGTAGGCGCCATCTTGGATTTCGATTTTGACCTAGTAATCGTTATTGGCGACTCCGGAAACCATGAAAATGACACCCATAATGAAAAGTGTTCAAATCTCGTGGGCGCCATCTTGGATTTCGATTTTGACCCGGTAATCGTTATTGGCGACCCCGAAAACCATGAAAATGACACCCATGATGAAAAGTTGTCAAATCTCGTAGGCGCCATCTTGGATTTCGATTTTGACCTAGTAATCGTTATTGGTGACCCCAGAAACCATGGAAATGACACCCATGATGAAAAGTTGTCAAATCTCGTGGGCGCCATCTTGGATTTCGATTTTGACCCGGTAATCGTTATTGGCGACCCCGATAACCATGAAAATGACACCCATGATGATAAGTTGTCAAATCTCGTGGGCGCCATCTTGGATTTCGATTTTGACCCAGTAATCGTTTGTAGTGTGTGTAAGCAAGTATAGTAAGTATTATTATGTATGTGTGTAACCACACCTTATTCAGGATTAGCTAAGTAAGCATTATGTTAAGATCGTGTACGCTCAGTCTATGTGATGGGACAATAAATCGAGACGTTACCGAGTGCAAATGTCTTTCATTTACCACGACACTTCATGGCGACCCTGCCATTCAAGGTCACACCGCGAGTGAAAATTTGGACAAATAAAAAAAAAAAAGACAAGTTTGATTAGAAAAACGGACATTACTCCAAAATAAGTGGTTCCATATTACAAATCATGTGTCAATCTACTCAAACGAGAGAAGAGACGATCATCGCGCAAACGGCTGCTGGTAACGGGAAAAATAGTGCAACAACCGAGCAGTTCTACTCCAGCATCAGCACGTCAAATATCCTCCTCACGCTGATTACAATCGTCCTACTGGCGGCGGCAGGCTATGCTGTCTGTAAATGTTACAAGAAGATGCATGTCAAGTGGATGGAGAGGCAAATGAACCGCAGGTCTATACGTCGCAGGCAGACCTCAATGTATTTCAAGAACGCTCCCCGTGATGATGTCGCAGCTCCCGGAATCCCGTGCAAGTAAAATATAAAAAAAAACAGACTAAAATTAAGTTGCCGTGAATTAAATTGTGTTGGTTCAGTAGCTTCAACATGAGAGACTACACAGTGTTAACATGAGGTTGAAACAAAAATGAAGTGCGCTTAATTTTAATACGTGGACTATCATGAAAATAAATACTACGGAACTTTGAATCGATATACATAACGCCAAGTGATGCCACTGTAGGCATATGATTTTAATAAACTTTACCTATGTTTCAAAAATAACGATAGCGTGCGATAAAATATATGTTCGAGTTATTAACAAGTAAGTAATTAGTATAAGGTTTTATTGTAATAATATGTAACAGTTTATAAATCGTGCACGGTGACTCGCCGAACCCGATACCCTGCGCCGTGTATGGAATGTTTTCGCATTGCTATCTCTGTTTAGAAGACAGTTCGAAGAAATGTAATGAATATATTTAGTGACTAGAATGATGACATTACATTCCTTAGCTTTATTTTTAGATTATGGCCGATGACTTTAGCAGAATATATGATGATTTAGTGGACATTAGTAAATATTTAATAAAGAAAGGACAAGCTAGATTTAAGGGTTCTATTGCGATAAATAAGTTGAAAGAGGCTAAGAAATTATACAGTGAAGCGCAATTATTATACTCTAAAATATCGCATGATTTAAAACCCGAATTAGTGACACAATTATCTACCATTTTTGATAATATTAAGAGTATATTTTTAAAGATAAGTAAATTGTGTACTTCCCCTGTTAGTGAAGGAAAAGTAGTAAGAATGGAATTCGACATTCGAACGGCGTGTAACTTGATTCCCCTTATGGATGGTAGGGAGGATACCACAAAACGGTTGATTGATGCAGTGGAAATGTATGCGGATATGTTAGACGATTTAGGACAAAAGCTTTTAATAAAATTCGTAATTAAAGGTCGCCTATCTGAGAACGCTAAGCTCCGTTTATCGGATAACTATGAAACTATGACACCGTTTCTAGTTTAATTCAGGATTTAAGGAAACATTTATTAACTACAAAATCTTTTACCGCTATTCAGTCCCGCCTCCAAAATTTGAACCAAGGTTTTAGGTCAATTGACGAGTACGGTTCTGAATTAGAACAACTTTTTACCGATTTAACCATCTCACAAGCAGACGGCGATTCGTCAAAGTTCGCGATTCTAAAGCCTTTAAATGAGAAAATGGCCATTAAGAGATTTTCAGATGGATTGAAAAGTTCAAGGCTAAGCACCATAGTGACCGCTCGCAACTATAGTAATCTCAAGGACGCCATACAAGGTGCTAAAGACGAGGATGTATCAACGCCTTCTACGTCCTCTAAGCCAGACGTCATGCAGTATTCGAGAAGAGGTCGAGGTAAGTTTACACCTTTTTCAGGACCTAGGGGTCAAGGTCAACGTGGTCGCAATTATGGATCTTTTAATAGTTATAACCGCCGTGGTTACGGAAGGTCATTTCAGGATTCTTACCGCGGTAGAAATTTCTCACAGGCGAATAGTAACAACAGCCGATATTACCATCGTGGTAACAGGCGAGGAAATAATATCAGCCGTAATAATGTATTTTCAACGCAAGCAGTACGACCCGCGCAAGCATCGGCGCAAGAGGTCATTTCCCAAAATTCTAACGAAAATGAAAGTTCCCAAAATTTGACCAAAAGGCAGTTTTTTCGATTTTAATAATTATATTCTGGCTTGTAAGGGACGATGTCAATTTGTAACATTTTATTGTCATAACAGAAAATATTCATTTTTAGTAGATACGGGTGCGTCAATATCTATTATTAGGAAAAATGAATTACCCGATTCGATGCGTATATGTTATGATAGCACTACTATAAACGGCATTGGAGGACAGATCAACTCTTTGGGATATGTAACCTTGAAACTTGTTACAGAAAATAATGACACGTTTTTTCATAAATTTTACGTTTTTCAAAATTTACCTTTCAAGGCAACTGGTATTTTAGGCTTAGATTTTCTATCTACTTATGGCTGTAATATCGATTTAGCTACCAACGTGTTGGTTGTTAATCACGCGGATAAACTACTTTATTTACCTATTTCGCCTAGACTTGATTTAACGTTTACTAATAATAATTGTCTTGTATTACCGGCCCGAAGTGAATCGACCCATTTCGTAGAATTAGATATTGAAGCGGAAGATGATTATGTTGTTTGCTCGAGAGAGATAGATAAAGATATTTTTTTAGCAGGAGCTATAGTTAGGCCTAAAAATCGTAGGATACCGATCAGAATACTAAATATTAGAGATCAAGAAGTAAGATTAGAAAACTTCAAACCGGAAGTAAAATTTTTAAGCGAGTATAATACTTTTTCTTTTGAAAAGTCTAAGGCCAATGCTAATAGGGCCGAAACTCTGCTTACGTTGTTGAAATTAAATCATCTTAATTCAGAAGAAAAGAGTTCTCTCGAAACGATTTGTACTAAATATTCAGATGTGTTTTTTCTACCAGGAGATAAGCTAGCCACCACCAACGTTTACGAACAAACCATAACACTAAAAGCAAACGTTAGTCCTACATATGTTAAACCTTATAGATTACCTCAATCATTGAAGCCAGAGATTGATAGACAAATTAAACAAATGTTGAAAGACGATATAGTAGAAGAGTCCTCCAGCGAGTGGAACAGTCCTGTACTACTTGTTCCCAAAAAGTCTGAAGGCTGTAAAAAGTGGCGTTTGGTAGTGGACTATAGAAAACTCAATGATGTAATAGTCGACGATAAGTTCCCGCTACCAAACATCACCGACATCTTAGACTCACTTTCAGGCTCAATGTATTTCACTCATTTAGACTTAAATCAAGGTTATTATCAAGTTAGTTTATGCCCTGAAAGTCGTAAATATACTGCTTTCTCTACTAGCTCGGGTCAGTATCAATTAAAGCGTCTTCCAATGGGACTAAAAACTTCCTGTAGTAATTTCAGCAGAGTGATGTCCATAGCTATGTCTGGTCTGACGTATGACAAGTGTTTTATTTACCTAGACGATTTGATTATTTTTGGGCGAAATTTAAATTCTCATAATAAAAATTTGATCGATGTACTCGAAAGGTTAAGAAAAGTAAATTTAAAACTAAATCCGGAAAAATGCCAATTTCTAAAAAAGGAAATATTGTATCTTGGACATTTAGTTTCTGCTGATGGAGTATTACCAGATCCAAAGAAAACAATAGTTTTACAAAATTACCCAGTACCCAAAAATGTAGATGAAGTGAAACGATTTGTAGCATTCTGTAATTACTATCGTAAATTTGTACCATCATTTGCACAGATAACATTGCCTTTAAATCACTTGTGCAGAAAGAATACAGTTTTCAATTGGACAGCCGAATATCAACACTCTTTCGAGACCTTAAAACAAAAGTTAATTAGCCCACCCATACTTCAGTACCCAGATTTCTCAGAAGCTAACGAATTCATAATACAGACCGACGCATCAGGTGTAGCGATCGGTGCAGTTTTGTGTAACAGTGACCTAAGACCCGTAGCATACACTAGTAGACCATTAAATAAGGCAGAATTAAACTACCCCACCATACAAAAAGAACTTACTGCTATAGTCTGGGCAATAAAGTACTTTAGGCCGTATATATTCGGTAGGCATTTTACTATAATGACAGATCATAAACCACTCATTTATTTGTTTAGCATGAAAGATCCCTCTAGCAGACTGTTGAAGTTTCGTTTAATATTAGAGGAGTACGACTTTAAAATAGTGTATGTGCAAGGGAAGGATAATGTAGTCGCGGATGCATTATCTAGAGTAAATGTGACTTCTAGTGAATTAAAAAGTATGAATGAGAAAATTTCGGAAGTAAATGTCATGACTAGAGCACAAAAAAGAATAATGGATGAGAAGAGTAAGAATGAATCACCGCCAATTAGTAAAACCGCCGACGAAGGGTCTGATCAGCCTAGAGTCGTGGAATTACTGAGGAAGCCGAGTGATGTCGTGGAGATGATTTTGCTAGAGAAAGAAAAAGTGGAAAAATATAGAAAAGATAACTTGATAAGTGCTGAAGACGAGTGTCTCGCTTACATCCCTAGTAAAATGTTGTTATGTGTAAACCTCAACTTTACGGCACATTTCTCGCGAGCCGAATTTGTGACTAAGTTAGAGAAGTTTAGCTATAAAATAAAAGTAAAAGAAGTATGCATAGTTAAAAATATTGAAAACGAAGAGTTTATAAAAGGTTTGTGTAGTGAAATACAAACATTAAAAGATTGGACCGGTCCGAAAGTATGCATACTAAGAGGAATAGAAAGAATAGATAATGATAGTGAAAAACAATGTATATTAAATGACTTTCATTTACTACCTACCAGTGGACATGCTGGAGTCCGCAGAATGACTAACAACATCAAGAGACGATACTTCTGGCCAGGTATCGATCAAGATGTTCTTGATTTTGTAAAAAAGTGTTCCACATGTCAGAAGACTAAATATAGTAGGTACACAAAACAGCCGATGACGATCACAACAACAGCGTCGTCAGGTTTTGAAAAAATATTTTTAGATTTAGTAGGTCCTTTAGATAAAGACGAGGATGGAAATTGTTACCTTGTTACAATTCAATGTGAGCTAACTAAATTTATTGAGGCATATCCTATAAAAAATAAAGAAGCCGTAACTGTGGCAAGATCATTTATACAAAATTTTATTTTACGTTTCGGTATACCTAAAGTTATAGCTACTGATAGAGGTTCAGAATTTATTGCAAGGACTTTAGTTGAAGTTTGCAAATTATTAAAAATTGAAAAATTAACGTCCACAGCATACCACCATCAATCGATCGGTTCTCTCGAAAATGCTCATAAGCATCTAGGCGCTTTTCTAAGGACTTATTCAGGCGATAACGGCTATGACTGGTCACACTGGATACCATTTTGGTGTTTCAGTTATAATAACACCGTCCACTCAGAGACGAAGTACACGCCCTTCGAACTAATTTTCGGCAGGAGATGTAATATTCCTAGTAATATTAAGAATTGTAATAGAATAGAACCATTATATAACCCCAATGATTACTCTTTAGATTTAAGATATAGGCTACAAGTAGCGCTAAAAGAAGCTAAACATAATTTAGACATAAGTAAGCAAAATAGAAAATTAGCTTATGATAAGAAATGTAATCCAGTTACTTATACTAAAAACGATTTAGTTTTAGTCAAAAGTGAACAAACAAAGAAATTGGATAATATTTTTGAAGGCCCGTATATTGTGTTAGAGGATATGGGCCCCAACGTCAAAATTCTAAAACAAAATAAAATCGAATTGATTCATAAGGACAGAACTAAAATGTTTCATAGTAAATAAGATATATTTGTATTTTTATTTTTAATAGTAGTCTAATGATATTGTAAAAAAAAAAAAAATTTAAGAGCTCTCATTTTTTTTTTTTTCTTATACCCCCGGAGGTGTAGTGTGTGTAAGCAAGTATAGTAAGTATTATTATGTATGTGTGTAACCACACCTTATTCAGGATTAGCTAAGTAAGCATTATGTTAAGATCGTGTACGCTCAGTCTATGTGATGGGACAATAAATCGAGACGTTACCGAGTGCAAATGTCTTTCATTTACCACGACACTTCACGTTATTGGCGACCCCAAAACCATGAAAATGACACCCATGATGAAAAGTTGTCAAATCTGGTAGGCGCCATCTTGGATTTCGATTTTGACCCGGTAATCGTTATTGGCGACCCCGAAAACCATGAAAATGACACCCATGATGAAAAGTTGTCAAATCTCGTGGGCGCCATCTTGGATTTCGATTTTGACCCGGTAATCGTTATTGGCGACCCCGGAAACCATGAAAATGACAACCATGATGAAAAGTTGTCAAATCTAGTGGGCGCCATCGTGAATTTCGATTTTGACCCGGGAATCGTTATTGGCGACCCCGAAAACCATGAAAATGACACCCATGATGAAAAGTTGTCAAATCTCGTGGGCGCCATCTTCGATTTCGATTTTGACCCGGTAATGAAAGAAGAAAGAAAAACTGTTTATTTACGTGAAAGTGACGCAGATACACAACATTTTTAAGAATAGGCCATATTGTAAAACAAAATCAGATGTAAACTTATACAGCAAACAATAATATAATGCGTCACCACCGCGCAAAACGGCTAACGCTCAGCATAATGCCGAGGTCCGTGCACAAAGACACGAATCCTCTACCTTTAAATGTGGTGCGAATCGTGTCGAGAAACAATATGAAATGTTTGTATGGGCCAAGCGAGTTTCCTGGGAGCAAAATAAAAAATAAAATTATTTCGAAAAAATTCCTTCCCTTCTTTCCTATATAGCACAGGGCGGGTGGGAGGCAGATATGTCGCTTCAAAAACGCAACGCCCAAGAAATCACGGTTAGGTTAGGAAAGGTTAAAAAAAAAAAAAAGGTTAGGTTAGGTTAGGTTAGGTTAGGTTAGGTTTTTCCTCTCATTCCGTCTGGTGCAGGTGCTGTCAGGCCACGGCTGTTTCGGCACGCACCTGCACCGGATCGGGAGGGAGGAGACTCCGGCGTGCCACGACTGCGGCGCGGCGGAGGACACGGCACAGCACACGCTCGAAGTGTGCCCGGCTTGGTCTGAGCCGCGCCGTAGTCTGACTGCGGAGATCGGACAGGACCTCTCACTTCCCAGCGTGGTCAACTCTATGCTGGAGAGTGAGGGGTCCTGGGCAGCGGTCGCCTCCTTTTGCGAGGACGTCATCTCGCAAAAGGAGGCGGCGGAGCGCGCGCGTGAGGACGACCCTCTCGCAGCGCCGCTCCGAAGGCGGAGAAGAGGTCGGAGAAGACGCCGTCTTCTCCCTCCTCATGGTGGTGATAGGCGGGCGACAGGCGCGGGGGCGCCTCCGCCCGCATTGCACTCTACACCACCTCCGCCGGTCATTCCCGGCCCTCGCCCTTCACGGGGTGGGCGCGTAGGGCCCGCCGTGTAGGCGGGCGTACGTCGGAGCCGATCTCCCAGTCCCCCTCCACACAGACGATGCGGGAATGCCGCTGGGTTGTTTTAGTGGGTATACCGGGCCTTGGCCCGGGGAGTCCCACATACCCCTCCCATTCCCCCAATGGGAGGGTATGCGTAATGCATTTTTTCCCAGCGCTATCGTTTTTTTTTTTTTTTTTTTTTTTTTTTTTTTTTTTTTTTTTGGCAGGAGTGGGAAATCCTCATGGACGCCCCGACTGGGGCAGTGCCGGACTCTTACCGGCTAAAACCCACTCCTGCCTGTCTAAGTGTTCCCCTGACATAGTCAGAGATCTTGTTTGATATTTTATTCGTAAATTCCTTTGTAATTTGTTTACTAGGTACGTTTTCAACTAATTTATTTTAAGACTTTAATTAATTTATGAACTATTTTTAATTTTCTAATTTAAACTGATGTTTTTATGCTTGTCGCTTTATATAAATCTATATAAGGTAAGCATAATTTACACTACTTTATTTCTGTTTATTACTTTATTTGAAATTTTTATGCAAAAATTAAGTATGGTTTCCCTAGATTTCCTATGTTTTATTAATTCACTCATATTTCTTAACTCTAATGTTGTCTCCAGCTCTTGTTCTATTTCTCGCCTTTCCCTCTCGAACGCAGGACATTGAAAAATAATGTGCGGGACCGACTCCTGCACGCCCGGCTCACAGATGCACGATGGGCTCTCCTTGCACCTGAAACGATGCAGGTATTCTGAGAACCCACCGTGCCCCGTCATAATTTGGGTCACAACCCCGGTTGGCCTTACTTTGGTGACAATTTTATAAGCGTCGATTGCGTCTGGGAGGAAGATTTTGGTTATTGAGGCGGTAGCGCCCTCCTTATACCTCCGGTTCCATTCGTCAAGCGACTCCATGCGGATCTGCCGCTTGACGAATGATACCGGGCAGCGGTCATAGTCCGGTTTTTTCCTGCTATGCAGTGCAGCCTCTTTTGCGAGGTAGTCTGCGCGCTCATTTCCATCCAGTCCAGCGTGTGCCTTTATCCAGAACAAGGAGACATCTTTGCTCTGGGATAAAGCCACGTTGAGGTTCGCTCTTGCCTCCACTGCCAGTGCGTGGAGGGAACCCTGGTTTGTGACTGTCTGCAGTGCGGCCTTTGAGTCACTATAGATACCGAAGGTTCCCTCTTTGCGACGCAGTATTTGGCGTGTTGCTACGCATATGGCCAGGAGTTCTGCCTGGTAGACAGTACAGCACGTCGGCAGGCTAAGTTTGACAGACTTGATCTCGGCTTCCCTGTCCCAAAGGGACAGTGCTGCTCCGACCTTGCCCTCGATCTTGCTGCCGTCGGTGAAGAACCGTATATCCTGGCTGTTGTGGGTCTCCACATGTGACTGGTCTACCAAGCTCACGAACCCCATGGCCGTATGTTTCGCGGGGTGTGGAGTCTCTGCAAATGCTACCACCCGCTCCACCTCCCGTCCCGCCAGTGATGGCCGGGGCACCCCCTTCTTGGCCTCGTAGAGTGCGGCTGCCTCCTGAATTCGGAGGTCAAGTGGGAGCATCCCAGCCAGCACGAGCGCGGAGTTAAGCGAAACGGTGCGGTACGATTTGCAGAGCTTTTGAGCGAACCCCCGCTGGACTGAATTGAGGAGTTTTTGAACTCCAACCTTCCTTGCTGCTGGCGCCCACGCGCTGGCTGCGTACAATATAACCGGCTCGACCGCTGCAGTGTATATGCAGCGTATCACCTCTGGATGTAGACCCCAGCTCACTTTGGCTGCTCTGGACAACTGTTTGTAGAAATTAATAGCCTTCTTGCAAACATTTGCAGCGTGGGTGTTAAAAGTGAGCTGGTGGTCTATGGTGAGCCCCAGTATTTTTATTTCTTTTGACATGCCAATGTCGACCCCGCCCATGTTCAGGAGTGGGACATCGTGCTTTAGCTTCCTCGTAATAAGCATGGCACAGGTCTTATGTGGAGCAAACTTAAGCTTGTTCCTTATGCCCCACCTCCGAACATACTCGAGGGCGGCATTGGCTTGTCTTTGGACTTCTAGTGCTGTATCCCCGTCGAAGATGAGCACCACGTCATCGGCAAACGCCTGGCAGTGGTCGCCCCGCTCTTCGAGCCCCTTCAAGAGGGGATCCAGCACCAGATTCCACAGGATCGGACCGCCAATCGACCCCTGGACACACCCCTTAGTCGTCTGTTTCTGGCATTCTGCCCCGGCATACCTGACCCGGACGCTTCTATCGCTGAGGTAGCTGGCTAGCAACCGTCTGATGTTCACCGGGCACTTTTCCTCAGCCAGTCTGGTTTTGATGGCCGGCCACCATGCGCTGTCGAAGGCTCCCTCTATGTCCAATGAGACAACAGTGATCAGCTTCTTCTGACTCAGCTTTTTATTGATATGTTGTATCAGGGTGTAGAGGGAGTCTTCGGTGCTCTTCTGGGGCATGAATCCAAACTGGCGAGTACTCAGCCGCGGAATCAGATGCCACTTCAGACGAGCTACTACCATTTTTTCGAAGATCTTGCCCAGGACAGGTAAAAGGCCAATAGGCCGGTACGACTTTGGGGTTGTATAGGTCTCTTTTCCAGGTTTCCGGAGTATCGCCACGGTAGCCACTTTCCAGGCTCCAGGAAAGTGCCCCTGCTCGAGACACTTGTTCGCCAGCGCAAGGAACATTCCTGGATCCCGGAAGATGGCTTGTGCACAGATGTCGGCTGTGAGACCATCCGCCCCGGGTGCCTTCTTCGGGTTAAAGCTTTCCACCGCGGATCTCAGCTCCAGAAGCGTAAACGGTGGGTCATGGTGTTCATCATGCGTCCACTCGTTTACACGACTGGCCGCTTCTCGCATCCGACGGTGGTCGGCATTATCCTCCTCTTCCAGGTCTTCGGGGTAGAAGGTCTCAGCCAGCAGCAGAGCCGAATCCTGCGGATTGAGCGACACTCCGTCCTTCACAAGAGGCAGGTCTTCATGCCTTTTGGCAGTCCGCCCAATGATCCTATAAATACCCTCCCAAACGCCCTCTCGGTCTTGCTTCTCACAGAACGCCTTCCAGCCTTCAGTCTGCGCCTGCTTTGCTTGGGACTCGTACTTTTCCTTTGCTTGCAGGTACTCCTCGACGACTTTCTGCCTCCGGACGGATGCAGCGCATCGTATGCGGCGTCTTTTTGTGTTGACGTCGGACTTCAAATCAGCGAGCTCGGTGGACCACCACGGCAGGGTAAGTGTCTTTTTACTTTTTACTTTAGGTATTATGTCTTCGCATGTTTTTACTATTATTTCTATATATGTATTAATGATATCCTCCAGATCTGTTTTATTATTAATTTTTTCTATTTTTGGAATGTTGAAATTTCTGACTGCTTGCAATTGGGCCAATTTCTCATGAAATTGGCTCCAATTTGCTTTTTTTGTGTTGTATACCCTAGTGGTTCTATTGATGTGTGTGCCTTTAGACTTTTGTAGATTAATTTTGAAAACTATGCTGTTGTGGTCCGAGCTCGTGATGCCTTCTTCAACCTTCCAGTCCTCCATCAGTACCAGCATTTCTGTTGAGCAGGCTGTAATGTCAACAAAGCTAGTATAAGACTTGCCTCCTCTGATGGTATCAAAGGTTGGAGTGTTGCCGACGTTGAGTACCTGCAAGCCTAACTCCTCGAGAGTTCCCAAGACCTCCTCGCCCCTGCCATCGACGATCGAACTACCCCACCAGGTGCTCTTTGCGTTAGCATCGCCGCCAATAACTATTTCTAGTTGGTTCATTTCCTCGCGAATCCGCTTGAGGTGCTCCAGGTATGGCTCTATGGGCTGGTCCGGTTCAAAATAGAAGGAGACCACCGCGATTTCCCAGGCGCGGGTTCGGATCCTCACCACCGTGATGTTGTTGGTGGTGAGTTTCGGACACTGTATTACGTCCAGGTCGTTGTCGAAGATGACTATTGCCGCCTTCACAGTTCCACTTCCATTTTCCGCGCACTGGAAGATTCTCGCTCCACGGTAGTCTCGCATCCTTCCGATCCCGCCCACATAGGGCTCCTGGAGCAATGCGAATGCAACCCTGCGCTCGCTAGCCACTATCAGGAGCTCTTGGGTTGCTAATTTCTTCCTCTGCAGATTCGCTTGGATCACTCCGTAGTTTGAGCGGACGGTGGGGTCGTTTCCGAATGCCACCGGGACCACCTCAGCAATATGCCACCGACAAGCGCGCCAATGCGTCCCACTTGACGCGGATTGGGCACTCGCTGTCGAAGGCGTTGTGGTCCGTTCGGGTCATCTTTGATATGACGCAGTTACGGCACCTCGGTGTCTCCGCCGTCAGCAGGGAAGGGCAGTCCACACGTAGATGGGGGTCTCCGCAGTGAATGCAGAGGTCGGCGGGTTCCGTGCACAATTTACGGCTGTGGCCGTATCGCAGACAGCGAGTGCACTGCACCAGTGGTGACTGGTCCAGTACACGCACTCTCTGCAGGTCAATGTGCACTCGACCCGCAGTCGTCAGCCTCTGCCATATTGTTGGGGACACCTGCAGAATGATGTGGCACAGGTGGGTGTTCCTCGTCTTACGACGGTATTTGACCGAGATCCTCACGTCCTCCACAGGCGTGTCCCCAATCAGGTGTTGATTCTGACGTTTCAGAGCTGCGATGACCTCCACGTCCGAGTGGCAGGAGAGGACATCCTTGATAATGACGAGAGGGTCTTTATTTTTAACTTCCTCCACCACCAGGTTTCCTGCCCTCTTTATTCGCTCCGTCGCCCTCGTCATTTCCTCCCGGGTTTTGAAACCGACCACAACCTTCCGGTCCCTGGCTTTTCGCAGCCGCTCAACTTGCGTTCCTTCATTTTTGGCGTCGACGGCCGTCCTCAGTTTTTCAACGACCTCTTCACCGGTGTCCTGATCATCAACTGACGATACGACCACCGAGTGAAGAGGCCGTTGGGTATTTTGCCTAGAGCCAGCGACTTCCGCAAAGGTCGGCCCCTGACCCGGGACGTAAGGAGGGACATGCTTCAGTTGTTCCGACAGAGCCCGCGTATGCTGTTTGCATTCCTCCAGTGCCTTGTTGTGCTGCTGGAGGTTCTCCATGAGCTGCTTCACGAGCTCTGTCGAAACATCTGTGCTTGGCGTTGGATTCGTTTGACGGTCCACTTTGTCTTCCAACTCGGTATCGGGTCCTCTCTCGGCCTCTGCCTCTTTTACCAGCTGGTAAAGCCTCTCCACCGCTTTGGTGATCTCATCTTTGATCTCTTTTTTCAAGTTTCGAGAGCTCACCAGCTGAATCTTGGCTTTCGAGAGGCAGGCTTTCGCCTCCGAGGTCCTGTTGAGATACCGAGTGGGTTGCGAGTTGGGTGGCGAGCCATCACAGGTCTGCTGCTGCCCAGCAGACTTCGCCTCTTGCGAGAGCGCCGCCTTGGACTTCAATTTGGGGGGGGATAACATTGGGGCCTTCTTTGGAGGGGTTGGCGTCTTGAGAGGCTGCGCTGCCTTAGGCCTATCAGCCTCCCATTCCCCAATACTGCGCCTGACCGATGGACCCGCCCGCACAGAATGAGCCATCCCCACATCCGAGCCCTCCTCTCCAGCCATGGTCTTTTTTGGGACCGGTGTCCTTATCCCAAACATAATGGATCGGGAAGTCCTAAAAGGCTTGTCAGAGGACACTTAGTACTGGTCCCTGTAAAGGGGGGATCAGCAACTGAACGTAAATATATAAGAATAAGTGTAATAATATATATAAGTAAATATGTAAATAGAAGTTAGTCAAAGAAGTAACTATCTGTCACATAAATTTTTAAAAGTAAATAAGTCAAAATAGAATTTCTTTACGTTTTTTGCTCCCCTGCCCCTGGATATGATGCTATATGTGCCCAAAATAAATATAAATTGTTTGTAGGAGCCAAGCGAGTTTCCTGGGAGCCAAATGAAAATATAAAATTTTTCGTCAAAATTCCTTCCCTTCTTCCCTATATAGTAAAGGGCGGGTGGGAGGGCAAATTTATTTGAATTTTTTACAGATTCCCTGGAGCCAGACGCGCGTGCGAGGTGACAGGAGAAGCGTCTCGGCGCGGGCCAGGTAACTGGGACGTTTTCAGGAATAAGGGATGAAGAAAATTTTTGAGGGTGGTCAAAAAAACCACTTTTTTCGGGCAAAAAACGTGTTTTCAGCGACCGGGAAGGGTGTCAGTTCGCGCGGTTAGGTTAGGTTAGGTTAGGTTAGGTTAGGTTAGGTTAGGTTAGGTTGGGGAGGGTCTGTATGTATGCTTTTGCGGTTGCACAACGACATGCTTAGCTTTGCTTTGCTTGGTAGTATAGATACAGGCCTACCTTGCCGTCTCCTTCAGAGGCGGGAAGGTGGCGAGGTCTTGAGGGGGAGCGCAACGGTCGTGTAGATCCTCAAGGCAAGTCCGGTGGTTATTCCTTCTCGTGGTTGCCACCCCGTTATTGGTCTAATTCCTTATGAAATAGACGTAACTGAAACCACCGGGCGGAATAGGGGAAGCCGGTCACCTGCGCTGGGACCTGCTCGGTCGAGCGCCGTAAGCGAGGATGAAGGTGTCCTGGGGGGTTGAGCCGATCGGCACTGGCGGTAATGTGTCCGTGAGGCAACACGCCCCCTTTGGTCTGGATTTCACGTGAAACGGTGGCCCTGCCTTCTGACCGGGGGTAGGGGAGTGGCCACAGTGTCCCGACAGAGGCCGGGCCACTGTGGCCATTTCCCTGTGAGGGTTGATTGGTTCTCTTGCGGTGGCTATGCCAGCACCCCCGCGGGACGCCTTCGGGCGTTTTTGGAACCCAAAGGCCCTTTTCAGGGCCAACCCAAAGGCCCTTCTCAGGGCCAACCCAAAGGCCCTTCTCAGGGCCAACCCAAAGGCCCTTCTCAGGGCCAACCCAAAGGCCCTTCTCAGGGCCAACCCAAAGGCCCTTCTCAGGGCCAACCCAAAAGCTCATGCGAAGGAGCAGCGGGCGCGTGTAGCTCGGTTACGGTGCGTCACGCGTGCTGTACGCGGACCACTCTCTGGCCGAGTTGCAGCGGATGGCGGAAGAGATCGCGGAGGTCGCCTCTAAGCGAGGATGAAGGAGTCCTGGGGGGTTGAGCCGATCGGCACTGGCGGTAATGTGTCCGTGAGGCAACACGCCCCCTTTGGTCTGGATTTCACGCGAAGCGGTGGCCCTGCCTTCTGGGTGGGGGTGGGGAGATGGCCACGGTGTCCCGGCAGAGGGCCACTGTGGCCATTTCCCTATGAGGGTTGATTGGTTCCCTTGCGGTGGCTGTGCCAACAACCCCGCGGGACGCCTTTGGGCGTTTTTGGAACCCAAAGGCCCTTCTCAGGGCCAACCCAAAGGCCCTTCTCAGGGCCAATCCAAGGGCCCTTCTCAGGGCCAACCCAAAGGCCCTTCTCAGGGCCCAACCCAAAGGCCCTTCTCAGGGCCAACCCAAAAGCTCATGCGAAGGAGCAGCGGGTGCGTGCAGCTCGGGTACGTACGGTGCGTTCCGCATGCTGTACGCGGACCACTCTCTGGCCGAGCTGCAGCAGATTGCGGACGAGGACAAAGAGGAGATCGCGGAGGTCGCCTCTAAGTCCTCAAACCTTAAGGGTACCTTCCAGAAGGCCTTTAAGTGCCGAAGAGGTCGGAGAAGACGCCGTCTTCTCCCTCCTCATGGTGGTGTAGGCGAGTGACAGGCGTGGGGGCGCCTCCACCCGCATTGCACTCTACACCACCTCCGCCGGTCGTTCCCGGTCCTCCCCTCACGGGGAGGGCGTGAAGGGCCCGCCGTGCCGTGCAGGCGGGCGGACGTCGGAGAGGGACTGGACGCAAAGGCTATGCCGATCTCCCAGTCCCCCTCCACTCAGACGTTGCGGGAATGCCGCTGGGTTGTTTTAGTGGGTATACCGGCTCAGCGCGGGGAGTCCCACATACCCCTTCCATTCCCCCAATGGAGGGTATGCGTAATGCATTTTTTCCCAGCGCAAACAAAAAAAAAAAAAAAAAAAAAGGTTAGGTTAGGTTAGGTTAGGTTAGGTTAGGTTAGGTTAGGTTAGGTTAGGTTAGGTTAGGTTAGGTTAGGTTCGCTGCTTCAGGTGCTGCGGCATAGGGCACACCCGAGCCCTGTGCCCGTCAGCAGTCGACAGGTCCCTGACCTGCTACCGCTGCGGCAAGGAGGGCCACAAAGCCGCCTCCTGCACGGCCGCCACGCCGCACTGCGCAGTGTGTGCTGCCAGTGGCTGCCCGGCAGGCCACGTGACGAGGGGGAGGATGTGCAATCCTCCCCCTAAGAGGGGCAAAGCGCAGGCGCCGGTCGGGCCTGCTGCTAGCACCGTCGTTCCCGAGGCAGGAACGGCGGTGGCGGCGGAGGAGGAGGGTGCGATGTCGATTGATGGATAGGGTCGATCATCGCATCCTCCAGGCGAACACCAACCACTGCAGAACAGCCCAAGACCTGCTGATGCAGACCATGGCTGAGTGGTTGGTGGACTTGGCGGTGGTCGCCGAGCCCTACTCGGTCCCTGGCAATTGGCTGGGCGATCGGGACGGCCTGGTGGCAATAGTGACGCGGTCTTCCACAGACTCCCCTCCCCTCTCGCTCTTAGAGAGAGGACCGGGATATGTGGCCGCCGCGTGGGGAGGTGTGGCCCTGGTAGGGGTCTATTTCTCCCCAAACCGCCCTCTCTCGGACTTTGAGGATTTCCTCGAAGTCCTCACTGCAGTCATAGGGAGGGCGGCGCCGCGCCAGGTCGTGGTGTTGGGCGACCTGAACGCCAAGTCGGTGGCCTGGGGCAATCCGGCTAGCTCCTGCAACGTCCGGGGACGCGCCGTCGAGTTCTGGGCGGCGTCGTGCGGTGTGTCCCTCCTCAACAGGGGGGCGGTCCAAACGTGTGTGCGGCAGCAGGGAGGGTCGGTGGTGGACGTCTCGTTTGCCACCCCCGTGCTAGCCACACGCATCGTAAACTGGCGGGTGGAGATGGTGGAGACCCTGTCGGACCACCGATATGTGCGGTTCGACATCTCCACCCAGGGCCCCCGGGGGGAGATGGCTCGCTCTGGCAGGTCTCCCTTCCCACGGTGGGCTCTCACTCGCCTGGACCGGGAGGCAGCCAAGGAGGCGGCCTTCCTCCAGGACTGGCTGTTGCCCCCCCCTGTCGAGGACGTCCCGGACGTTGACGCCGCAGCGGTCCGGCTAAGGCGATCCCTGACCGAGGTCTGCAACTCCAGCATGCCTCGGTCCCGTCGCCCGCCTCCCCGTCGCGCCGTCTATTGGTGGTCGGAGGAACTGGCGGGGCTCCGGGCCACCTGCGTGGCGGCCAGGAGGGCCTACACGCGGAGCCGACGGCGCAGCGTCCCTAGCCAAGCAGACGAGGACCGCCTCTACGCCTCTTACAGAGAGGCTCAGACGGTCCTCAAGTCGGCTATGGGCGCTGCCAAGGACTCGGCGAGGGCCGAGATGCTGGAGGGTCTCGACAGGGATCCATATGGGAGACCATACAGGGCGGCGCGGAACCAACTGCGGCCCCATGGTCCCCCACTGACGGAGACCCTCGAGCCGGCGTTGCTGGATGGGGTGGTCCGGTCCCTGTTTCCGCGCAGGACCGACTTCACTCCACCAACGATGGACCCCCCGCAGGGGGCGGCTTCACCGCCGGAGGAGGAGGTACCCCCGGTGACGGCGGATGAGTTTTACGCGGGGGTTCTCAGCCTCCGCGCCAAGAAGACGGCCCCTGGGCCGGACGGCGTCCCGGCACGAGTGGTGGCCATAGCTGCCGCTCAAATGGAGGGCAGATTTCGGGACCTCTTCAGCGCATGCCTTACGGCTGGGAGGTTCCCGAAACTGTGGAAGGAGGGGCAGCTATGTCTCCTCCGAAAGGAAGGACGCCCGGCGGATTCCCCCTCGGCATACCGGCCCATCGTTCTGCTCGATGAGGTCGGTAAATTGTTCGAGGGGATCATTGCCTCCCGGCTGAATAGCCACCTGCGGAGGGTAGGGCCGGACCTGTCGGACGCCCAGTTCGGTTTCCGACAGGGGCGTTCGACCATCGACGCGCTGGCCCTACTCAAGGGCCAGGTGAAGGGGGCGGTGGAGGCCGGGGACGGAGTGCTAGCGGTGTCATTCGACATAGCCAACGCCTTCAACTCCGTCCCCCACTCGACCATATTGGAGGCACTCCGATATCACGGAGTGCCCCAATACTTGCGGAGCCTTCTGGCCAGCTACCTGGAGGACCGAGAGGTCCTCCTTGTCGACAAAATGGCCAGGTTGCGCAGATACAGCGCGGAGTCTGGTGTTCCGCAGGGGTCTGTCTTAGGACCCCCCCTGTGGAACATCGGCTTCGACTGGATGCTGCGGGGAGCCCTCCTCCAGGGCACGAGTGTCATCTGCTACGCGGATGACACTCTCCTCACTGCCCGGGGGAGGAACTTCGGGGAGGCGGCCTGCCTGGCATCGGCTGGCGGGTCATTGGTGGCGGGGAGGATACGCAGCCTGGGATTGAGGGTGGCGCTGAATAAGACCGAGGCCGTGTTCTTTCACGGGCCTCGGCAGCGCTGCCCTCCTGACGCCCACATTGTCGTGGAGGGCGCCAGGGTTGGTGTCCAGACCCAATTAAAATATCTGGGTCTAGTGTTGGACAGCAGGTGGCGCTTCGGCCCACATTTCAGCGGGCTGTCGACGCGCCTGCTGAGGGCTGCGGACGCCCTCTCCTGGCTCCTCCCGAACCTGGGAGGGCCCAGTGCGCGATGCCGGCGTCTATATGCCGGCATCTTGCGGAGCATGGCCCTTTACGGGGCCCCCATCTGGGCAGACTCCCTCCATAGGAGGGAGAATGCGACGGCGATGCGCCGGCCCCAAAGGGCCATTGCACTGCGGGTGGCGAGGGCCTACCGCTCGGTGGGCTTTTCGGCGGCGTGCGCTCTGGCCGGCACCCCTCCTTGGGAGCTGGAGGCGTGGGTGCTCGCCAGAGTGTACGAATGGACGGCGCGGCGAAAAGCCCTCGGGGAGCGCCCCGTCGCGGAAGAGCGGGAGGCCGTGCGGCGGGAGGCGAGGGACGCCATCATCGTCCATTGGACGCAGGACCTCGCCTCCGCCACTTTTGGCCGCCGAACCCTGGACGCGCTCGGCCCAGTCCTGCGGGACTGGCTCGAGCGGCCCCACGGTTTCCTCTCATTCCGTCTGGTGCAGGTGCTGTCAGGCCACGGCTGTTTCGGCACGCACCTGCACCGGATCGGGAGGGAGGAGACTCCGGCGTGCCACGACTGCGGCGCGGCGGAGGACACGGCACAGCAGTCTGGGGCAGCGGTCGCCTCCTTTTGCGAGGACGTCATCTCGCAAAAGGAGGCGGCGGAGCGCGCGCGTGAGGACGACCCTCTCGCAGCGCCGCTCCGAAGGCGGAGAAGAGGTCGGAGAAGACGCCGTCTTCTCCCTCCTCATGGTGGTGATAGGCGGGCGACAGGCGCGGGGGCGCCTCCGCCCGCATTGCACTCTACACCACCTCCTCCGGTCATTCCCGGCCCTCCCCCCTCACGGGGAGGGCGTGTAAGGCCCGCCGTGTAGGCGGGCGAACGTCGGAGAGGGACTGGACGCAAAGGCTGTGCCGATCTCCCAGTCCCCCTCCACTCAGACGATGCGGGAATGCCGCTGGGTTGTTTTAGTGGGTATACCGGGTCAGCCCGGGGAGTCCCACATACCCCTCCCATTCCCCCAATGGGAGGGTATGCGTAATGCATTTTTTCCCAGCGCAAACAAAAAAAAAAAAAAAAAAAAAAAAAAGGTTAGGTTAGGTTAGGTTAGGTTTTTTTTTTTTTTTTTTTTTTTTTTTGTTTTGGCAGGAGTGGGAAATCCTCATGGACGCCACAACTATCTCACACTGTGAGACAGTTGTGGCAGTGCCGGACTCTTACCGGCTAAAACCCACTCCTGCCTTTCTAAGTGTTCCTCTGAAATAGTCAGAGACCTTGCATGGCGTTGTGTTCTTTTAATAATAATTGAAATTTTTGTTACGATTTTAACCAAATTGTACTTTTTAGATTTTTACATTTTTTGAAAATACCTACGTTAATAATTTTACAAATGGAAAACAGTTCTTTTCTATGCTTGTCTAGTTATATAATATTATATAAGGAAAGCATAGTTTAAGTTGCTTTATTTCTTTTAATTACTCTATTTGCGATTTTAATACAAAAATTTAAAATACTTTCTCTGGATTTTCTGGTTTTAATAAATTGGCTGATGTTATTTAGTTTTAATACCGTCTCTAGCTCTTGCTCCAGTTCTAGCCTTTCTCTCTCAAATACAGGACATTGTAATATTATGTGCGGCACTGACTCTGGCACGCCCGGTTCACAGATGCACGATGGACTCTCCTTACACTTGAAGCGATGCAAGTATTCGGAGAATCCACCATGCCCTGTCAAAATCTGGGTCACTACACCAGTTGGCCTCATTTGGGTGACAATCCTGAAAGCGTCGACAGCATCAGGGAGGAAGATTTTAGTTACCGAGGCGGTGGTGCCTTCCTTATACCTCCGGTTCCATTCGTCAAGCGACTCCGTGCGGATCTGCCGCTTGACGAATGATACCGGGCAGCGATCATAGTCCGGTTTTTTCCTGCTATGCAGTGCAGCTTCTTTTGCAAGGTGGTCTGCGCGCTCATTTCCTTCCAGTCCAGCGTGTGCCTTTATCCAGAACAAGGATACATCTTTGCTCTGGGATAAAGCCACGTTGAGGTTCGCTCTTGCCTCCACTGCCAGTGCGTGGAGGGAACCCTGGTTTGTGACTGTCTGCAGTGCGGCCTTTGAGTCACTATAGATACCGAAGGTTCCCTCTTTGCGACGCAGTATTTGGCGTGTTGCTACGCATATGGCCAGGAGTTCTGCCTGGTAGACAGTACAGCACGTCGGCAGGCTAAGTTTGGCTGACTTGATCTCGGCTTCCCTGTCCCAAAGGGACAGTGCTGCTCCGACCTTGCCCTCGATTTTGCTGCCGTCGGTGAAGAACCGTATATCCTGGCTGTTGTGGGTCTCCACATGTGACTGGTCTACCAAGCTCACGAACCCCATGGCCGTATGTTTCGCCGGGTGCGGAGTCTCTGCAAATGGTACCACCCGCTCCACCTCCCGTCCCGCCAGTGATGGCCGGGGCACCCCCTTCTTGGCCTCGTAGAGTGCGGCTGCCTCCTGAATTCGGAGGTCAAGTGGGAGCATCCCAGCCAGCACGAGCGCGGAGTTAAGCGAAACGGTGCGGTACGATTTGCAGAGCTTTTGAGCGAACCCCCGCTGGACTGAATTGAGGAGTTTTTGAACTCCAACCTTCCTTGCTGCTGGCGCCCACGCGCTGGCTGCGTACAATATAACCGGCTCGACCGCTGCAGTGTATATGCAGCGTATCACCTCTGGATGTAGACCCCAGCTCACTTTGGCTGCTCTGGACAACTGTTTGTAGAAATTAATAGCCTTCTTGCAAACATTTGCAGCGTGGGTGTTAAAAGTGAGCTGGTGGTCTATGGTGAGCCCCAGTATTTTTATTTCTTTTGACATGCCAATGTCGACCCCGCCCATGTTCAGGAGTGGGACATCGTGCTTTAGCTTCCTCGTAATAAGCATGGCACAGGTCTTATGTGGAGCAAACTTAAGCTTGTTCCTTATGCCCCACCTCCGAACATACTCGAGGGCGGCATTGGCTTGTCTTTGGACTTCTAGTGCTGTATCCCCGTCGAAGATGAGCACCACGTCATCGGCAAACGCCTGGCAGTGGTCGCCCCGCTCTTCGAGCCCCTTCAAGAGGGGATCCAGCACCAGATTCCACAGGATCGGACCGCCAATCGACCCCTGGACACACCCCTTAGTCGTCTGTTTCTGGCATTCTGCCCCGGCATACCTGACCCGGACGCTTCTATCGCTGAGGTAGCTGGCTAGCAACCGTCTGATGTTCACCGGGCACTTTTCCTCAGCCAGTCTGGTTTTGATGGCCGGCCACCATGCGCTGTCGAAGGCTCCCTCTATGTCCAATGAGACAACAGTGATCAGCTTCTTCTGACTCAGCTTTTTATTGATATGTTGTATCAGGGTGTAGAGGGAGTCTTCGGTGCTCTTCTGGGGCATGAATCCAAACTGGCGAGTACTCAGCCGCGGAATCAGATGCCACTTCAGACGAGCTACTACCATTTTTTCGAAGATCTTGCCCAGGACAGGTAAAAGGCCAATAGGCCGGTACGACTTTGGGGTTGTATAGGTCTCTTTTCCAGGTTTCCGGAGTATCGCCACGGTAGCCACTTTCCAGGCTCCAGGAAAGTGCCCCTGCTCGAGACACTTGTTCGCCAGCGCAAGGAACATTCCTGGATCCCGGAAGATGGCTTGTGCACAGATGTCGGCTGTGAGACCATCCGCCCCGGGTGCCTTCTTCGGGTTAAAGCTTTCCACCGCGGATCTCAGCTCCAGAAGCGTAAACGGTGGGTCATGGTGTTCATCATGCGTCCACTCGTTTACACGACTGGCCGCTTCTCGCATCCGACGGTGGTCGGCATTATCCTCCTCTTCCAGGTCTTCGGGGTAGAAGGTCTCAGCCAGCAGCAGAGCCGAATCCTGCGGATTGAGCGACACTCCGTCCTTCACAAGAGGCAGGTCTTCATGCCTTTTGGCAGTCCGCCCAATGATCCTATAAATACCCTCCCAAACGCCCTCTCGGTCTTGCTTCTCACAGAACGCCTTCCAGCCTTCAGTCTGCGCCTGCTTTGCTTGGGACTCGTACTTTTCCTTTGCTTGCAGGTACTCCTCGACGACTTTCTGCCTCCGGACGGATGCAGCGCATCGTATGCGGCGTCTTTTTGTGTTGACGTCGGACTTCAAATCAGCGAGCTCGGTGGACCACCACGGCAGGGTAAGTGTCTTTTTACTTTTTACTTTAGGTATTATGTCTTCGCATGTTTTTACTATTATTTCTATATATGTATTAATGATATCCTCCAGATCTGTTTTATTATTAATTTTTTCTATTTTTGGAATGTTGAAATTTCTGACTGCTTGCAATTGGGCCAATTTCTCATGAAATTGGCTCCAATTTGCTTTTTTTGTGTTGTATACCCTAGTGGTTCTATTGATGTGTGTGCCTTTAGACTTTTGTAGATTAATTTTGAAAACTATGCTGTTGTGGTCCGAGCTCGTGATGCCTTCTTCAACCTTCCAGTCCTCCATCAGTACCAGCATTTCTGTTGAGCAGGCTGTAATGTCAACAAAGCTAGTATAAGACTTGCCTCCTCTGATGGTATCAAAGGTTGGAGTGTTGCCGACGTTGAGTACCTGCAAGCCTAACTCCTCGAGAGTTCCCAAGACCTCCTCGCCCCTGCCATCGACGATCGAACTACCCCACCAGGTGCTCTTTGCGTTAGCATCGCCGCCAATAACTATTTCTAGTTGGTTCATTTCCTCGCGAATCCGCTTGAGGTGCTCCAGGTATGGCTCTATGGGCTGGTCCGGTTCAAAATAGAAGGAGACCACCGCGATTTCCCAGGCGCGGGTTCGGATCCTCACCACCGTGATGTTGTTGGTGGTGAGTTTCGGACACTGTATTACGTCCAGGTCGTTGTCGAAGATGACTATTGCCGCCTTCACAGTTCCACTTCCATTTTCCGCGCACTGGAAGATTCTCGCTCCACGGTAGTCTCGCATCCTTCCGATCCCGCCCACATAGGGCTCCTGGAGCAATGCGAATGCAACCCTGCGCTCGCTAGCCACTATCAGGAGCTCTTGGGTTGCTAATTTCTTCCTCTGCAGATTCGCTTGGATCACTCCGTAGTTTGAGCGGACGGTGGGGTCGTTTCCGAATGCCACCGGGACCACCTCAGCAATATGCCACCGACAAGCGCGCCAATGCGTCCCACTTGACGCGGATTGGGCACTCGCTGTCGAAGGCGTTGTGGTCCGTTCGGGTCATCTTTGATATGACGCAGTTACGGCACCTCGGTGTCTCCGCCGTCAGCAGGGAAGGGCAGTCCACACGTAGATGGGGGTCTCCGCAGTGAATGCAGAGGTCGGCGGGTTCCGTGCACAATTTACGGCTGTGGCCGTATCGCAGACAGCGAGTGCACTGCACCAGTGGTGACTGGTCCAGTACACGCACTCTCTGCAGGTCAATGTGCACTCGACCCGCAGTCGTCAGCCTCTGCCATATTGTTGGGGACACCTGCAGAATGATGTGGCACAGGTGGGTGTTCCTCGTCTTACGACGGTATTTGACCGAGATCCTCACGTCCTCCACAGGCGTGTCCCCAATCAGGTGTTGATTCTGACGTTTCAGAGCTGCGATGACCTCCACGTCCGAGTGGCAGGAGAGGACATCCTTGATAATGACGAGAGGGTCTTTATTTTTAACTTCCTCCACCACCAGGTTTCCTGCCCTCTTTATTCGCTCCGTCGCCCTCGTCATTTCCTCCCGGGTTTTGAAACCGACCACAACCTTCCGGTCCCTGGCTTTTCGCAGCCGCTCAACTTGCGTTCCTTCATTTTTGGCGTCGACGGCCGTCCTCAGTTTTTCAACGACCTCTTCACCGGTGTCCTGATCATCAACTGACGATACGACCACCGAGTGAAGAGGCCGTTGGGTATTTTGCCTAGAGCCAGCGACTTCCGCAAAGGTCGGCCCCTGACCCGGGACGTAAGGAGGGACATGCTTCAGTTGTTCCGACAGAGCCCGCGTATGCTGTTTGCATTCCTCCAGTGCCTTGTTGTGCTGCTGGAGGTTCTCCATGAGCTGCTTCACGAGCTCTGTCGAAACATCTGTGCTTGGCGTTGGATTCGTTTGACGGTCCACTTTGTCTTCCAACTCGGTATCGGGTCCTCTCTCGGCCTCTGCCTCTTTTACCAGCTGGTAAAGCCTCTCCACCGCTTTGGTGATCTCATCTTTGATCTCTTTTTTCAAGTTTCGAGAGCTCACCAGCTGAATCTTGGCTTTCGAGAGGCAGGCTTTCGCCTCCGAGGTCCTGTTGAGATACCGAGTGGGTTGCGAGTTGGGTGGCGAGCCATCACAGGTCTGCTGCTGCCCAGCAGACTTCGCCTCTTGCGAGAGCGCCGCCTTGGACTTCAATTTGGGGGGGGATAACATTGGGGCCTTCTTTGGAGGGGTTGGCGTCTTGAGAGGCTGCGCTGCCTTAGGCCTATCAGCCTCCCATTCCCCAATACTGCGCCTGACCGATGGACCCGCCCGCACAGAATGAGCCATCCCCACATCCGAGCCCTCCTCTCCAGCCATGGTCTTTTTTGGGACCGGTGTCCTTATCCCAAACATAATGGATCGGGAAGTCCTAAAAGGCTTGTCAGAGGACACTTAGTACTGGTCCCTGTAAAGGGGGGATCAGCAACTGAACGTAAATATATAAGAATAAGTGTAATAATATATATAAGTAAATATGTAAATAGAAGTTAGTCAAAGAAGTAACTATCTGTCACATAAATTTTTAAAAGTAAATAAGTCAAAATAGAATTTCTTTACGTTTTTTGCTCCCCTGCCCCTGGATATGATGCTATATGTGCCCAAAATAAATATAAATTGTTTGTAGGAGCCAAGCGAGTTTCCTGGGAGCCAAATGAAAATATAAAATTTTTCGTCAAAATTCCTTCCCTTCTTCCCTATATAGTAAAGGGCGGGTGGGAGGGCAAATTTATTTGAATTTTTTACAGATTCCCTGGAGCCAGACGCGCGTGCGAGGTGACAGGAGAAGCGTCTCGGCGCGGGCCAGGTAACTGGGACGTTTTCAGGAATAAGGGATGAAGAAAATTTTTGAGGGTGGTCAAAAAAACCACTTTTTTCGGGCAAAAAACGTGTTTTCAGCGACCGGGAAGGGTGTCAGTTCGCGCGGTTAGGTTAGGTTAGGTTAGGTTAGGTTAGGTTAGGTTAGGTTAGGTTTTTTTTTTTTTTTTTTTTTTTTTTTTTTTTTTTTTTTCTCTCTACCTCCGACATAATCGGAGTCTATGCTAATCTAGGTCTCATTCATTCCAGTTCTCGCTTGTATGCCTCTCGTACTTTTATTCTTCATACTATATCTTTCTCTCATTCTTCAACTATCATTCTAATGGGTGGGACTCCCATTTGCTTTACTCTAGCCTGCTATATGTTTTCTTTATTTTTATTGGGGAAATAATAGGTACAAACTAATTTTTATATTTACAGTGTTTTTTAGCCTACTGACAATATGTTACTTATTCTATTCATTTTTGTTTACTCCATATTATAAGGTGTACATTTTTGTATTCTTATCCTATTTAAATATATTTACCATGCTTTCTTAGCCTATTCACATTGTGTTTCTCCTTATATATTATTCCTATATATTTAAATGTTTACAATTGTTTATCTTATCCTACTGCTTAATCTATTTTACAATTTTATCATCCTACGTGTCTATGCTTACCTTTAATATATTAATATTCTAGGAAACATAGTTTTCTTAACCTGTCTTGTTTCTTTTTATGACTTTTTTGGCTATATTAATACAGTATTCCAAAAACTTATCCCTACCCCTTCCCGACATCAACTCGCCCACGCTCTCTCTCTTTAAATCTATTTCTATCTTATGTTCCAGATTCAATCGCTCAGCCGCGTATACTGGACAATCCAGTAATATATGTGACACGGTTTCTGATTCGTTTGGGTCGCAAATGCATGATGGATTCTCTTTAAGCTTGAAACGAGTCAAATATTCCGAGAATCCACCGTGCCCTGTCAATATTTGTGTTAAAATCCCATTTAATTTAATTTTCCTGACCGTCCTGTATGCCGCCACTGCATCTGGGAAAAACATTTTCGTTACTGAGGCAGTTTGCCCGGTGCTGTATCTTTCATTCCATTTGTCGAGTGTTTCCATTCGGATGTGCCGCCTGATGTAAGACACCGGACACAGGTCATAATCCGGGCTCTTCCTGCTCTTCAAGGCAGCCTCTTTTGCTAGCTGATCCGCTCTCTCGTTGCCCTCGAATCCTGCGTGGGCCTTTATCCAAAACAAGGTAACCATCTTGTTTTGGAGGGATACGGCTGTTAGGTTATCCCTAGCTTTCACTGCCAGGGGGTGAAGGCAACTATGGTTTTTCACCGTTAAAAGGGCTGCCATTGAGTCGCTAAAGATTCCGAAAGTGGATGCTGCACTCTTTCGAATCTCCGCAGTCGCCCTGCATAACGCCAGGAGCTCAGCCTGGTAGACTGTGCAGTAATCTGGTAACGCCAACTTGAGGGCCCGTGTTTCGGCCTCACTGTTCCACACGGACAGTGCAGCACCGACACGTCCCCCAATCTTGCTCCCGTCGGTGAATATTCTCACGTCCAGGTCTGCGTTGTCGTTTACTTGCTCCTGATTTACGAGGCTCACGAACTCCAGGTCGATACGCTTGGCAGGGTGTGGGGACTCCAACGCTGATGTCACACGTTCCACCTCTCTGCCCCCCAATATCGGCTGTGGTACTCCCTTCCTAGCCTCATATAGTGAGGCAACCTCACGAACTCGAAGGTCTAAGGGGAGCACCCCGGCCAGTAAGAGTACGGAGTTTAGGGAGACAGTCCTGTAGGCTTTGCACATTTTTTGAGCTATTCCTCTCTGCACGATACCTAGCTGCTTCGTTATTCCCAGCTTGTCTGCGGCCGGAGCCCATACACTAGCGGCATACAGGATAATCGGCTCTATCGTTGCCACATATATAAGTTTGACAATTTCGGGGTTTAGTCCCCAACTCACCTTAGCTGCCCTGCAGAGTCGCTTGTAGACGGCTATAGCCTTCCGACAAACATTCGTGACGTGCGCGTCAAACGTTAGCTTGTCATCGACGGTGACACCCAGGATTTTTATTTCTCTAGACATTGTGATGTCAGCCCCGCCCATGCTCAGCCGTGGGGTGTCATATTTTAGTTTTTTGGTGATGATCATCGCGTTTGTTTTTTGCGGACCAAATTTGAGTTTATTTTGTACACCCCACGTCCGAACATGTTCGAGGGTGGCATTGGCTTGCCGTTCGATTTCCAGTGCTGTGTCACCGTCGAAGACAAGGACAACGTCATCCGCAAACGCCTGAGCGTAATGCCCCCCTCTGTCCAAGTCCCTCAGCAACGGATCCAGCACTAGGTTCCAGAGGATGGGGCCTCCAATAGAGCCTTGCACGCAGCCTTTACTTGTACAACTGGTGTACTCTTCCCCAGAATACCTAACCCTGACCCCTCTGTCGCTTAGATAACTATCGATGACCCTCCTCAAGTTCCGTGGACATCTCTCCTCAGCCAGTCGGACTCTTATGGCCGGCCACCAGGCGCTGTCGAAGGCCCCCTCTATATCCAGAGATATTAGTAAAACTATTTTTTTCTGTTTAATCTTATTGCGGATATGCTGCATCAGGGTATAGAGGGAGTCTTCGGTGCTCCTCTGTGGCATGAACCCGTACTGGCGAGTACTCATCCTAGGTATAATGTGGAACTTGAGGCGGGCCACCAACATCTTTTCAAATATTTTGCCTAGAACCGGTAGGAGGCCAATAGGTCTGTAGGCTTTTGGTGTCGTATAGTCATCTTTTCCTGGCTTCCTCAGTATAACGACTGTGGCCTCCTTCCAAATCCGCGGGAAGTAATGGTGTTCCAGGCATTTATTTAGAAGGGCCAGGAAGAGCCCTGGTTCACTACCAATGGCGCGGCTGCATATATCGGCTGTGAGACCATCTATTCCCGGGGCCTTTTTGGGATTGAAGGACTCAAACGCGGTTTTTAGCTCTGCCATTGCGAAGGGTGGGTCGTCGTCTTCATTTTGCTCCCGTATATTGACTCTGTCGGCCTCATCTCTAATATGGCAATGGTAGGTGTTATCATTGCTGGTGAGGTCTTCAGGATAAAAAGTCTCCGTTAACCACTTTGCTGAGCCTTTTGCGTCGAGTACCTCCCCATCCCTCACCAATAGCAGATCCTCCTCCCTCTGTGTGGTCCTTCCTATGACCCTGTAGATGCCCTCCCAGACCCCTTCCCTGTCCTGTTTACAGCAGAATTTCTTCCAGCTCTCGGTTTGAGCTTTTGCTACCTCCAACTCGTACTCTTCTTTCTGTTTCAGGTACTCCTCAACGACCTTCGATCTCCGGACTGGAGCAGCGCATCTTATCCTCCGCTTCTTGGTAGCGACATTTCTCTTCTTCTCCGCGAGTTCCTCCGACCACCATGGCAAGGTAAGTTTTTCTTTTACTTTTTTAATGGGCATTGCTGCCGTGCATGCTTCTTTTATTGTGTCTGTGTATTTACTAGTTAAAAAATCTATTTGTTCCGTATTATTAATTTTTTCTATTTCCATTTCAGTAATTTTGTATTCTATTGCCAATTGGTTGAGTTTCTCATGAAACTCAAGCCAATTGGCTTTTTTGGTGTTAAATATTCTTGTTGTTCTTTCTACTCTGATTCCTTTAGATTTTTGTATCCTAATATTAAATGTTATACCATTGTGGTCGGAGCTCGTCAGTCCTTCTTCGACCTTCCATTCGTCTACCAAGTCTAGTATGTTCGTCGAGCAAGCGGTGATGTCGACAAAGCTGCTGTAACGCTGTCCTCCCCTGATCGTGTCGAAGGTCGGAGTTTCCCCTGTGTTGAGTACGTTTAGCCCTAGCTCTCCGAGAGTTCCGCACACATCCTCACCTCTATGGTCGACCGTCGCACTTCCCCACCAGGTGCTCTTCGCGTTGACGTCCCCTCCAACGATCAATGGCTTAGAGCCATTTACTGTGTCGATCTCCTTCAATTGCTCCAAGTATGGTTCTATCGGCTTATCTGGCTCGAAGTAGAGCGAGACGAACGTGATCTCCCAGGCACTGGTTTGGATCCCCACCACAGTGATATTGTTGGTGGTGAGTTTCGGGTATTGCTTAACATTCAATTCTTTGTCGAAGATGGCAATCGCCGTCTTAACAGTCCCTTCTCCTGTACCAGTGCATTGGAAGATCCGTACTCCTTTTTGGCTCTTCATTTTCTTCAAGCTACCGACGTATGGTTCTTGTAGGAGCGCTACCGCAATTCCGCGCTTCTCTGCCTCTATCAGGAGCTCGTTCGTTGCCAGTTTCTTTCGTTGGAGGTTAGCCTGCGCGAACCTGTATCCTGCTTGTGGGCCTTTAGCAATATGCGACGGTCGATCGAGCCAATACGTCCCACCTGCGGCGTGTTGGGCATTCGGCGCTGAATGCGTTGTGCTCTGTGGATGTAGCCTCTGCTTTTTGCAATTACGGCATGTTGCCGGCACTCCGGCCATCCAGTCAGCGCAATTTGCCCTCAGGTGAGGGCCGCCGCAGTGACTACATACGTCTGCTGGCTCCTTACAGAACCTTCTTCCGTGTCCGTAGCCCAAACAACGCGTACACTGGACCAACGGAGACTGATCTTCAGCTCTTATGCGTTGGAGATCGATGTGGACGTACCCTCTCTCGGTCACTCTTCGCCAGATACTAGGTGAGACGCTGACTACAATGTGTCCAGAGTGAGGATTCCTGGCTTTTCTTCTATATTTGATTTCGATTCTGTCTTCTCCACCGTCGAGGCCGTGAAAAACGTCCCGATTTTGGTTTCTCATTGCCCTAAGTACGTCCTCATCGGTATTGACCAGTAGGACGTCCCTAAGGATAAGCATCGGGTCCTTGTTTTTCACTTCCTCCACGGTGAGGTCGACCCCTGTCCTTTCCAGTTTGTCCCTTGCCTTATCTCTCTCTTCTTCCGTTTCGAATCCCATTATTATCTTTCTATTTTTCGCCTTCCTCACTCTTTCCACCTTGATCCAACCCTCTTTCGCGTCCACTGCCTTCCTCACCCTATCCAGTACCTCTTCTCCAGTCTCCGTCTCATCTTTAGAGGTGACAACGACAGAGTGCAGTGTGTTACGCTTTTCCAGATCTTTGCCGCTCTGTGTTGCGGCCGTCCTCGCGTAGCTGGGTACCTCCATTCTTTCGACCCTGTCTTTTTGAGCTTCTATAGTGAACTTTAGCTCCTCAATTCTATTGTTGCTCTCCAGCAACAGTTTGGAGTGCTCTTCAATTTTAGTCATTAGTTGACTTGCGTCCTGACTAATCAGATAAGTTGAGTCGGAGGCACTGTTTCCAGTCACTGTCACCTCTGCCGTCCTCTTACCCTCTACCTCCTTCCCCTTTTGGGTTTTGAGTTCTGCCTCGGCCTCCCTCACCAGCTGGCAGAGTCTCTCCATTGCTTTCTCGACTCCTTCTTTAATTTCAGTCTTCAGGTTCCGAGAATTTTTTAAATGTAGCTTTGCCCTGATGAGGCAGGCCGTTGCTTCTGCCGCCCTATTAGCGTAGATTTTTGGGGATGCTGGGCTACTGGCTTTTGCGGGAGATTTCTCTCCTGCCGCTTTCTTTACCGGCGTTCTAATTCCAATCATCTCGAGAGAAAAGAAAAAGAAAAAAAAAAAAAAAGAAAAGAAAAACGTCCGAAAAGAGCAGGTCAAATACAATAGTGCCCTTATATTTTGTGTCTGTAAAGATCAAGACAGGTCACGTGTGTCAATAAACACAAAGTAACAAAATAACAAAAACAACAAAAAATTACAACAATAATTAACAAAACAGTCTTAAAGCTATATTTTGGAGAGTCTTGCTCTGCCAAATATGTCAATAATAGGTTCCAGATCTGTGTCTATTGTCACCTAGCCTGCAGGAGTCAAACTGCGTCCCGAATAGTCAAAAAAAATAAAGAATTTTTCAAAAAAGATTTCTGTCTCTACGTAGAGTCAAACTCTACCCACCATCAGACAGCTCACTCCGAGCCCTCTCACAAGAGCCCAAACACGACCACTCTGTCACAAGGGGTTACGAAGATATTGAGATTTGAAATTATGGTTGCTGATCTCCGGGATCTGGTTGTCCCGGGTTATCTCCGGAACCGTTCAAGTTAGCACTACCGTGCTTGGGCTCTCCCGACTGAGCTCGGCGAGACCTATCCCCTGAGATCGTTTTCAGGGTGTTAATTTTTTGACCCCTGAAAGCTTCTGGTTACCCTAAGGGTGACTAGAAGATAGCCGGCCAATGTCCCAGAAAGAAACCCCAGTCCTCTACGACCTCCGGTTCAGGAGCTACCAAGGTTTGAAATTTTATTTGACAGCTCGAGAGCTGTCAAAGTCAATTTTTACCAAGCTATAACTCCCCTCCCAAGGGCCGCAGAACACCCGAGCTTGGACTTATCTGGCTTGGCTTTACTCGCCCTTACGCGTGGGACCGTTTTCAGGATCCTGAAACTTTTCAGCTCCGATTCACCTGAAAGTTATCCTATATTGTGTCAACGGGTCTCCCAAAACCTAATCTGGAAACCGCAACTCTCTACGACAACTGAGTCCGGAGCTACGCAGGGTTAAAGTAATTCAAAATGGCCGCCTAACTGTCAAATGCCAACTTTGACTGGCTGTAACTCCGCAACCGTTTTTCAGAGGAAGTTGCGGTTTCGAATGTGACAGTCAGCTTGACCCCCTCTATGATCCGAAACCGGTTTCAGTACTGAAAAATTTCAGGCCCTGAAAACTCCTGAAAACTAAAATACTGTATTTTTATGGACTTTCTTCTACCAACAGTGAAAATCCGGGTCTTCTAAGCCTAACAGTTTACAAGATATTTGCAGTTTAATTCTGCAACCAACAAAACCAAGATGGCCGAAAAAGGCTATTTCTGTCAAATTAAGAGTTATCGTAGGCGTTTTTGGGCTTAAACTAGTCACAATATATGTGTAGGAACCAGTCCTGTCGTCAAAATTGGATTATTTTTAGTAGTTTTGAATTAATTAAGAAAAATGACAAAAAATTTCATAACTTTCGAACCATACAACATAAAATTCTGCAAAAATTTTAAAAATTTGTGATAAATAGTGATCTTTAACATGACGTAATAAAATTTGGAATTTTTTAAAAATTTGCTGAAGAAAATTTTAGAAAAACTGAAAAATACATAAAAAGCACAATAAACTATATAAATCAAATTCTTAAAATTACAATCTACCTTAAAATATGTTCTTCAGGCTAGCGCGCACCAGATTCTTCAATAAAAAAGATAGGTCTTCACTGTAGTTTCCTGGCTATTAAGGTTCGAAGTTGAAATTTTCAAAATTAAATTATTTGGTTGTTACCAACCTTAAAATTTTTTCAATACTTGTTTCGTACTTAGCTTGTTCCCGCCTATCAGCTCCCCGAAAATCAGCTTCGTCCAACTTCAGATTCGACGACCACGTGCTTGCTTTTGGGGTTATATCGGGTAGTTTTTGACCGATATCTCCAGATTTCGTAGTCCGATTTTCGTTCAGCTTACGTCAAATGATGGCCCTTGATGAGCTTCATAGAATGGCGTCTGAAAAAGTATATGTCCTCGCTTTGTTGTCAGAGTTATCTCGTTCCAAAGGTTTTCATAAAAGTGTTTTTTCCGGTTTTTTCACAATAACTTTTTGGTCACTTCAGCCCGGGTAAAACTGATGTCACCAGATTATGCGCTGCACAAAACCACAAATTTTGGTATATCACTTGTCACTGTGCGATTAAAAAATACCACTTTTTCGATTTTTCAAGTGCGGAGCAGCTCCAAAAATGATCCGGTCACCACGAGGGCTGGGGGGGAACTGGGTTAGGTTAGGTTAGGTTAGGTTAGGTTAGGTTTTTTTTTTTTTTTTTTTTTTTTTTTTTTTTTTTTTTTTTTTTTTTTTTTTTAAGTTTCTACTACCTCCAACATAATCTCGGAGTCTATGCTTATCTGTTAACACTTTCATACCAGTTCTCGCATTTATGCCTCTCGTAATTTCATTCCGCATTCTTGTCTTTCTTTCATTCATCCTCATTTGTGCCGTGATATGGGTGGGATTCCCAACTATCTCTATTTATTCTCTAATTTATCTGTCTACCTTGGTTTTTATTTATTCTCTTATATTATTATTGGGGTTTTTCAGAAAGGAATCGGGGAGCCAGTTTTTATTTATGACTTTCTTTTACAAGTATACTATTACTTAATTCTATCTTAGGTCTATTTTACAGTTTTAGATTTATTTCTTAACATTTCTTATTTTATTAAACAGTTGCTTATTTCTATCTTATTCTATTCTTACAGAGACGGGGGAACACACACACATTTTCACTTATTATACTTAGCTACTTTACATTTACACCTGTTTAATTTATTTCCTATTTTAGCTTAACTATTTTACAACTTTATTACTATGCTAGCCTCTAATATAATACACTATATTATGACAGCATATTTACTTATGCGGTTTTATTTCGATCTACAACTTTCTGTACGATATATTTACAGTAATCTAGGAATACTTCCCTTTTTTTACCCTTGATTATATCATATAAATTGTTCGGTGTTATTTCCATATCCACTTCACGTTCGACGTTATAGCGGTGTATTTCGAATTTAGGGCAGTCGAATAATAAGTGCGGGACCGTTTCACTTGCATCTGGATCACAGATGCACGATGGATTCTCCTTGAGCTTGAAACGGTTCAAGTACTCAGAGAATCCACCGTGCCCCGTCATAATTTGCGTGTTCACGCTGCTAGTTTCTATCTTTCGAATTACTCCATAAGCTTTCCGAACATCTGGGAAGAATAGTTTTGTAACCGATGCCGTGTTACTAGTTTCGTATCTACGATTCCATTCATCAAGCGTCGCCATACGTATGCTTCGCTTGACGAATGAGATCGGACATTGGTCGTAATCAGGTTTTCTTTTGGAGTTCTCAGCGGCTTCCTTTGCTAACTGGTCGGCTCTTTCGTTGCCCTGTAGCCCCACGTGAGCTTTAATCCAGAACAAGTTAACTATCTTGTTCTGGCGGGATGCGGATCTTAAATTATCCCTAGCTTCTACAGCAAGGGGGTGGTGTGAACCGGGATTTGCTATAGTTTGAAGAGCCGCCATTGAGTCGCTGAAAACTCCAAAAGAAGATGCCTTGAGCTTCGTTATTTCCCTAGTCGCCCTTGCTATTGCTAGGAGTTCAGCCTGGTAAACTGTGCAGTAATTGGATAGAGCGAGTTTGAGGGCTCTGGTCTCGGTCTCCCCATTCCATATGGACAATGAGGCGCCGACCCCTCCTCCGATCTTGCTCCCGTCCGTAAAGATGCGGACGTCAAAATGACAGTTGTCCAGCTGCTCTTGGTTAACCAGGCTGTCAAACTGCAAACTCTCGCGTGCCGCGGGATGAGGATCCTCTATCGCAGCAGTCATTCGCTCGACCTCCCTGTCCCCCAGCAACGTCTGGGGCGCTCCCCTCTTGGCTTCATACAGTGATGCCGCCTCACGAACTCGGATATCAAGAGGGAGCAGTCCAGACAACACCAGTGCTGAGTTAAGAGAGACCGTGCGATATGCCTTGCATATCTTCTGGGCGATTCCACGCTGGACGGTCCCGAGTTGCTTCATTATGCCCAACTTTTTTGCTGCCGGTGCCCAGACGCTAGCAGCGTAAAGTATTATGGGCTCTATAGTCGCCACGTACATCAACCGTATAACTTCTGGGTGTAACCCCCAACTGACCTTTGCGGCTCTACACAGCTGCTTGTAGATTGCAATTGCTTTCCTACAAATGTGTGAGACGTGGTTGTTGAAGGTCAATTTTTCGTCGATGGTTACACCCAGAAGCTTTATTTCCTTCGACATGCCGATGCCGATCCCCCCCATGCTCAGACGTGGCGTGTCATATTTCAATTTCCTGGTTATTACCATGGCAGTTGTTTTGTGTGGTGCAAATTTGAGTTTGTTCTCGACACCCCACGCCAGTACATGATTGAGAGCGGCATCGGCACATTCCTCCACCTCTTGTGCGGTCTCTCCGTCAAAGACTAGGACGACATCATCCGCAAACGCCTGTATGTATATTCCCCTATTCTCAGCTGCTTTTAGGAGGGGGTCTAGCACCAAGTTCCAGAGGGTTGGGCCCCCTATTGAACCCTGGACACAGCCCTTGTTTGTGCTTTTGCCATATACCTCCCCACCGTACCTGATTGAGACTTTGCGGTCTCTGAGATAACTGTCTATGACCCGCCTAAGATTAATCGGACACTTTTCCTCCGCCAGACGGACCCTTATCGCTGGCCACCAAGCACTGTCAAAGGCTCCCTCTATGTCCAATGATACAATCGTTACCAGTCTTTTTTGTTGCAGTTTCTTTCGAACGTGCTGCATGAGATCATAGAGGGAGTCCTCAGTGCTCTTCTGTGGCATGAATCCATACTGGCGGGTACTCATCCTTGGTAGAAGGTGGAACCTTAGACGGGCCACCAGCATCTTCTCGAAAATTTTTCCCATTATAGGCAACAGTCCGATCGGCCTATATGATTTAGGAGTAGAGTAGTTGTCTTTTCCAGGCTTCCTGAGTATCACGACTGTTGCCTCCTTCCAGGCTGTGGGGAAGCAATGGCATTCGAGGCACTTGTTTAGGAGCCTTAAAATTAGTTCCGGATCATTACCTACGGCGTGACAACAAATGTCGGCAGTAAAGCCGTCTGAACCAGGTGCTTTCTTCGGATTAAAGGACTCCATTGAGTTTTTTAACTCTGCCATCGTAAACGGTGGGTCGCAAGGATCATTTTGCTCGCCACAGTTCACGGTATCGGCCTTAACTCGAATGGATCGGTGATGAGCGTTGTCGCATTCTGAGAGGTCTTCCGGGTAAAACGTTTCCGCCAACAACTTCACAGAACCTTTCGCATTGAGCGCATCACCATTCCTTTCCAGTGGCAGGTCCTCCTCCCTACGCTGCGTCCTACCTATCACCCTATAGATACCCTCCCAAACCCCTTCCCTGTCCTGCTTCCCACAGAATTCCTTCCAGCTCTCGGTCTGAGCTTTGGCCGCTTCTGACTCATACTCTTCTTTCTGTTTCAGGTACTCTTCAACGACCTTCGACCTCCGGATTGGGGCGGCACAGCGGATCCTGCGCTTCATGGTAGTGACGGTTCTCTTCATCTTATCGAGTCTCTCGGACCACCACGGCAAGGTAAAGTCCTCTTTTGCTTTTTTAAATGGTATGGTTTGCTTGCATGCTTCGTCTATTGCTTTGTTGAGATTATTTATGGTTGTGTCGATTTGTTCTATGTTTTTAATTTTGTCGATTTCTACTACTGTGAATTTATATTCTATTTTCAATTGTCTAAATTTCTCATGAAATTTAGACCAATTGGCTTTTCCGGTATTGAATTTCCTGGTTGTCCTTTCAATTTTGATGCCCTTTGATTTCCGCAGGAGAACTTTAAATACGATGCCGTTGTGATCCGAGCTCGTAAGTCCTTCGTCCACCTTCCAGTCGTCTATCATGTCCAAGATATCATTGGAGCAAGCAGTAATGTCCACGTGACTACTGTACCGCTTTCCCCCTCGGATGGTGTCGAAGGTCGGAATTTCCCCTCTGTTCAGTATGTTCAGGTTTAGCTCGCCGAGAGTTCCTACCACCTCTTCCCCCCTAGGGTCAGCCGTCGGGCTGCCCCACCACATACTTTTGGCATTAGCATCACCTCCAACAATCAGTTTTTTGGAACTGACTACGCGCTCTACTTGTTTCAGGTGCTCTAAGTAGTGATCGATAGGCTGGTCTGGCTCAAAGTAAAAAGAGACAAGAGTGATCTCCCAGGCACTAGTCTGGATTCCCACCACAGAGATGTTATTAGTGGTGAGTTTTGGGTACTGTTTGACTGTGAAGTCACTGTTAAAGACAGCTATTGCCGCTTTGACAGTCCCGTTTCCAATACTAGTGTTCTGGAAGATCCTAACGCCCCTGTGACTCTTCATTACTTTCGCTCCGGCCACATACGGTTCCTGAAGGAGAGCCACCGAAATTCCGCGTTTCGTAGCTTCTGTAAAAAGCTCGTTGGTCGCTAGCTTCTTGCGTTGGAGGTTTGCCTGTACTATCCCGTAGGGGATATTATCCATTGAGGTGCCCTTAGCAGTACGCAACAGTCGATCTAGCTATGTTGTCCCATTTCTGTCGTACTGGACAATCGTGGCTAAAGGCATTATGTTGCGTTTCGTGTTCTATTTTTGCCTTCGTACAGTTTCGGCAAGCGGGTGGTGAGCCTGAAAGCCAGTCTGGACACTCTGATCTCATGTGAGGACCGCCGCAATGGCTACACAGGTCAGCAGGCTCTTTACAGAACCGCTTACCGTGTCCAAAGCCCAGGCAGCGAGTGCATTGGACCAACGGGGTCTGATCTTCGACCCTTATGCGCTGGAGATCTATGTGAACGGTCCCCATTTCCACCGCTCGTCGCCAGATGGTAGGCGAGACGCTGACAATAACGTGACCGGTATGAGGGTTCCGTGTCCTTCTCCTATACCTCACTTCCACCCTGTTTTCCTCCGTTTCGAGGCCGTCAAAAACACCCTGGTTCTGATTCCTTAACGCCTTAAGGATGTCTTCGTCGGTATTTACTACTAAGACATTCCTTAGGATCAGAAGCGGGTCCTTGTTTCTGACTTCCTCGACGGTAAGGTCAACTCCTTCTTTTTGAAGTCGCTCTTTTATTCTGGCCCTTTCTTCTTCGGATTTTAAACCTATTATCACTTTCCTGTCCTTAGCTTTCCTCACCTTTTCCACCTTAATCCACCCATCCTTTGCATTCACTGCTTGCCGAACTTTGCTGAGTACCTCGTCACCTGTCGCTGTTAAATCCTTCGATGTAACTACAACCGAATGCAAAGTACTGCGCTCTGGCAGTGACCTTGCACCCTGAGTTGCAGCCACACTTGCGTAGGTGTTACCCTGTTCAAGGAATTTTCTTTGATGGTCTAGGGCGTCCTTCAGCTCCTCTATTTTCTTATTGCTTTCTACTAAAAGCTTAGTATGTAGTTCAATTTTTTGGAAAATCTCACCACTATCGGTGTTTTCGGGAGATGTAATGGCGACTGATTTCGGTTCTGTCAAAACGGGCCCTTCCCTGGTCATATTTTGCTTAGCCATTTTTAGCTCCGATTCGACTTCCTTCACTAATTGGTACAGTCGTTCCGTGGCTTCAGTGATAGCGGTTTTGATCTCCGTTTTTGTATTCCTGGAGCTATTCAGGTGAAGTTTAGCTTTGGTTAAGCAGGCTTTTGCCTCCGCAGTTCGGTCCGTGAATTTTATTTTTGGCGGTGAGATTGCGTCGACAGACTTTCTTGTTTTTGCCACTGCTTTGATTTCCTGCGTCAAAGCAACCTTAGATTTTAATTTTGCAGGGCCGGCCTGCGACGTCTGTTCAGTTGTAGAGGGGTCGGGGCTGCTATTGGTAGCTTCCCAGTTCCCTATGCTACGTCTAACATTTGTAGGAGCAACTGCCCCAGGTTTAGGTGGTGTTTTTTCACCGTCGGCTGCCTTTAGCGGTGTTCTAAAGCCGAACATGTTGGAGAGTATACGTCAACTAATAGAAATTGCGTCAATAGGGACGATAAAATAATATATAAAAAAAATGTATATAAAGATAAAACAAACAATCTACATACAATATGCGAAATAAAACCGCACAAGTCCTTAAAACTATATATATTTTACAAACAAATTTTTTGTAAAAACTGTCTCTACTCGAGCTCTACCCCAGGTTGTTGGATTCTGGGTAGTTTTCAGGAGCTTTACATAGGTCTGTGTCAATTTTTGGTGTCAAAAACTACTTTTTCGCTATTTTCCCAAGGTGACTCTATGTAGAGTCTGTCCAGTGCAATCACTGGATAGAGCTCGCCGAGCCCGTTCCAACAAACCCAAACACGAGGTACCTAGCCCCAGGGGTTCCGGAGCAATCACGGTCCAAAATTTCTGGTTACCATCCAAGATGGCGGCCAGAATGTGGTTAAAGCCGGTTTACTCCGCAACCACCAGTCCGAATTCCCCCGTGCTTAGGCTTATCTTACTGTGCTCGTCGAGATCTATGCAGTGGTATACGTTTCAGGCCGAAAAAATTTTTGCTCCTGAAAACGCCTGAAAACCAACCCCCCTGCAAGGCAAATGTCAGCCAATGCCAGCAGAGCAAATCCCGTCGCTCCACGACCCTCCGTTGCGGAGATATGGGTGTTTAAAAATGCACAAACATGGCGGCACAACTGTCAAAGTCTAACTTTGACAGGTAATATCTCCACTTTGGACGGTCGCAGAACACCCGAGTTTGGGCTCTTTTGGCTCGGTCTGACCTCCCCCTCCGTGCGAGGTGACTTCCAGGTCCCTGAAAATTTTCAGCCCCAATTTGGCTGAAAACTATTTTGTCAGGCAGAGTTTGTCCCCCAGAACAACAATCCGAAAACGGCAACTCTCTACGGCCACTGAGTCCGGAGCCACGTTGGGTCAAAGTTTTACAAAATGGCCGCCCAACTGTCAAACACCGACTTTAAATGGTTGTAGCTCCGCAACCGTTTGTCGGAGAGAGTTGCGGTTTTAAATAAGAAGAATGGCCCAGTCTCCCCTATCTGTCAACAGTGGTTTCAGCGCTGAAAATTTTCAGGCCTGAAAAACGCCTGAAAACATAACTAAAATATTTTTGCAAGTCTCCCCCTGAGAACTGTGCAAATCCGGGTCCTCTACGCCCAATAACTTCGGAGATATAAGCAGTTTTATTTCTTAACCAAGATAACCAATATGGCTGAAAAAAGCTATTTCCGTCAAATTTGAAGTTATTGGGTGCAACTTTGGGCTTAAACTAGTCACAAAACACTTATAAAATACATTCCTATTAATAAAAATCAATTATTTCTATTTATTTTAATTTAATGAAGAATAATAGCTAAAAATTTAATAACTTTGTAACCGCTAACCGGAAAAATTTGGAAAAATTTGCTAAATTATAAAGAAATAATACACTATCAGAAATTTATATGAAAACTAAAAAAAAATAAATTTGAAATAGAGAAATTTACATTTAATTGGTTTTTTAGGTTTTTTATTTACTATTTCGAAACTAATAAAGTTAAAAATCTAATTTTTTCGGAGCGTCTTCTTCCAATGAGCGCGCAAAAGATAGCAGTTCCAGATTTGCGAAATTTTAAGTTCTTCAGTAGTTACAGATGTCCAAAGTTACAGTTTTCAAATAGTTATAGAAAATAAATTATATAAGATAAAATTCCAGTACTTGCAGAAATCTTCCTTACTTAAGAGCTTCTTTCGTACTGCAAAGTTTCAGGCCGCTGCAAGGTCTCGTTCAGGTTTTTCAGAACACGTGCTTTTTTGTTTTTCTTGAATAACTCTGAAAATCCTTGATCGAAGTGAAGTCAGAGCAGTCCAGAAGAGAGGAAGAGTTATTCCACTACGTTTTCCAAAAGAAAAACATGGGGTCGTCAATCTTGTTCCGCTGCAATATGTGTTTAAAGTTTTAGTTTTGATAACTTAACCTCTAAAAAGAGGGTTTTCAGTTGTTTCACTGCACAACACTGCAATCCGGTTTCTAGTTTTCACTTAGTCGTGTGGAGGCAACTTTCCTCTACACAACGACACTTGTTTGATGAAAATCGGAGCACTTTTACCCGTTTTTTGGAATTTTTATATGCGGAGCGACTCTAAAAATGATCCGACCACCACGAGGGCTGCGGGGGGACTAGGTTAGGTTAGGTTAGGTTAGGTTAGGTTAGGTTAGGTTAGGTTAGGGTAGGTTAGGTTAGGTTAGGTTAGGTTAGGTTAGGTTAGGTTAGGTTAGGTTTTTTTTTTTTTTTTTTTTTTTTTTTTTGTTTTGGCAGGAGTGGGAAATCCTCATGGACGCCCCAACTGCCTTGCAATGCAAGACGGTTGGGGCAGTGCCGGACTCTTACCGGCTAAAACCCACTCCTGCCACGCTTGTGTTCCTCTGAGATATGGTCAGAGACTTTGCTTGCGATTTTTATGTTTGTTTTTCAGATGTTTAGGTTAATTCCTGACTGTAACTGATATCTTAATAATAATTTCTTATATAATATTCATGTGTGGCATCAGAAGGCCTGAAGTATTCAAGGGAGATATGGGCGGAGGTAAGTATACATAATTTTTTTTTTTTTTTTTTTTTTTTTTTTTTTTTTTTTTTTTTTTTTCCTGCATTCATTAATACATAGGTTCATTAATACATATTAATACTTATTTACTACTTTAATGATACTTGTTGTTATGTATCCTTATGATACACAACACAGTGTATCCTTATTGCTATGTTTTGTTTTTATTTGCTACCTTAATTGCTATTTTTATACAATAGTTTATAAATTTATTTCTAGTGTTTTTATTTTCTATTATTATTGCTATATTTTCATTTTTTACTTGCATTTCTATTTCAGATTCAATATTAAGCCTTTCTATCTGATATACTGGACACTCTATCAGGACATGCATGATGCTTTCGCTGACATCTGGATCACAGACACACGCTGGACTCTCCTTGCACTTAAAACGATTCAAGTACTCGGAGAATCCACCGTGTCCTGTCATCACTTGTACCAAGACTGGGTCTAATTTGATCTTTTTCAGAGTGCTGTATGCCTGGATAGCATCTGGGAAGAACGTCTTTGTAATGGATGCAGTTTCACCCGCAATGTACCGCTTATTCCACTCTGCAAGTGATTCCATGCGGATTTGTCGTTTGATAAACGAAATTGGACAGCTGCTGTAATCTGCCCTTTTTTTAAGTTTCAGTGCGGCTTCCTTTGCAAGATCATCTGCTCTCTCATTCCCCTCCAACCCTGCGTGAGCTTTAATCCAAAATAAATTTATTATTTTGCCACGCTTCCTTAAGCTATATATGTTCGCTCGGGTTCTTACGGCTAAGGGATGAAGGGAAATACCATGCACCACTGTCTCTAATGCTGATCTTGAATCGCAATAAATATTGCAATTGGGAGCCGCATCCTTTAGGGCCAAGTCGGTGGCATTTGACAAGGCTAAGAGTTCTGCCTGGTAGACAGTGCAAAATGGCTCCAATTTAAGTTTTCGATTTTTGGTTTCGGCACCATGTTTCCAAAGAGACAGTGCCGCTCCAACCTTCCCTTCGATTTTACTGCCATCGGTAAATATGTTTAGGCCTTCATTATTGTGTTGAGCCATTTGTGCACTGTCCACCACGCATTGAAATCCCAACTCCGCCTGTTCTGCAGGATGTGGGCTATCTTTGAACGGAATTGGGGTCTCCACATCTCGGTCTCCTATTACTCGCTGAGAAAACCCTTTCTTTATTTCATAAAGCCATGCTGCCTCCTTGACTCTTAGGTCAAGAGGCAACAAGCCTGCGAGCAATAAGGCCGAGTTAAGGGAAACCGTTCTATATCCCTTGATTATTTTCTGCGCAAAACCTCGCTGTACCACCGAAAGTTGCTTCCTAATTCCTAGTTTATCAACTGCAGGCGCCCACGCACTTGCCGCATACATTATTGTCGGTTCAACAACCGCCACGTAGATTGTCCTGACTATTTCGGAATTCAACCCCCAATGAATTTTTGCTACCCTCGACAGTTGTTTAAAGAGGTTTAATGCCTTGCGACAAACGTTGGTAGCATGGGAGTTGAATGTGAGCTTATCGTCCACCGTCAGACCCAGTATCTTTATTTCCCGAGACAGCCCAATGCCCACCCCCCCCATGTTCAGAATTGGTGAGTCGTATTTTAATTTATTGGTTATTACCATTGCCTTGGTTTTATGTGGCGCGAATTTCAGTTTATTTTTGACTCCCCAACTCCGAACATGTTCGAGGCTGGCATTGGCCTGTCTCTGTACTTCTTGTGCAGTGTCTCCCGAGAAAATCAGGACAACGTCGTCGGCAAAAGCTTGGCTGTAGTCTCCCAGATCGTCCAGTTCCCGCAACAGGGAGTCCAACAGGATATTCCAAAAAGTAGGACCCCCTATTGATCCCTGCACGCATCCCTTGGTGGTATTTTTTGCGCATTCCGCTCCCGCGTATCCAACCCGTACTCTACGATCTTTCAAGTAGCTGTCCACGAGTCGTCTCAAGTTAACGGGACATTTTGATTCGGCCAGTCTACACCTTATTGCGGGCCACCACGCACTATCAAAGGCTCCCTCTATGTCGAGCGATACCAATACTATCAGCTTCCTATCTTTGAGCTTGCCTCGTACGTGTTGGATCATTGCATAGAGGGAGTCTTCGGTACTGCGCTGTGGGGTAAACCCGTACTGGCGTGCGCTCATCTTCGGTAAGGTGTGCCACCGAATCCTCCTTATCAGTATTTTTTCGAGGATTTTTCCCAGTATTGGTAATAGTCCAATCGGTCTATAGGACTTGGGATGCGTGTAGTCATCTTTCCCTGGTTTTCGCAGCACTACTACAGCCGCCTCCTTCCAGGCTATGGGGAAATGTGAAAGGCTCAGGCATTTGTTGACCAATGCCAAAAATAGTTCCGGGTCTAGGGTGATCGCCGTTCTGCAGATATCTGCCGTGAATCCGTCGAGTCCAGGCGCCTTTTTGGGGTTGAAACTCGAAGCCGCCCACCTTAGCTCCTCCATAGTAAATGGAGGGTCACATGTTTCACCATGCGCCCATCCATTCAAAAGATTTGCCGTCTCGCGCTCTTCTTTATGTTCTGCCTGGTCTTCCTCTGGATTATCGTCAGGATAAAAAGTGTCTGCTAAGGCTCTCGCCGATTCCTCACCGGTCATGTCTCTCCCATCCTTAACTAGGGGTAAATCCTCTGGCCTTTTCGTTGTCCTTTTTATGACTCTATAAATTCCGTCCCACATGCTTTCTCTATCTTGCTTTTCGCAGAATTTTTTAAAACTAGCCGTCTGAGCCTTTTTTGCTTCCAGCAAGTAATTTTCCTTCGCCTGTAGGTATTGGTCTACGACCCATGCTCGGCGGACCGTCGATGCGCACGATATTCTGCGCTTTTTTGTGAGCACTTGCTTTTTAAGCTTTTCAAGCTCTTCATTCCACCAAGGCAATTCTGTTTGCTTTCTGTTTTTTATTAATGGTATAGATTCTTTACATATTGCTTTTATTGTACTTGTGTATTTTTCCACTATTTCCTCTAACTCTTTTTGACTATTTATTTTTTCTATTTCCGTCTTATTTATATTACTTTCTACCCAAACTAGGGCTAGTTTCTCACGAAACTCGCTCCAGTTTGCCTTCTTTGTGTTGTAAACTCTAGTTGTTCTTTTTATTTCTGATCCTAATGATTTTTCGAAGTTTAAGTCAAACAGAATTGCCTTGTGGTCCGAAGTTGTCAAGTCTCCAGCAACTCTCCAGTTGTCTATTCTCCCTAGCATGTCTGTCGTACAAGTTGTGATGTCGACACAACTGGTGAACCTGTTCCCCCCCCTGAATGTGTCGAAGGTAGGCTCCGAACCGCAATTCAGTATTTGCAGCTCTAACTCCTCCAGTATCCCCGCCAACACTTCCCCCCTACGGTCGACATTTCGACTTCCCCACCATGTGTTCCATGCATTGACATCACCTCCCATTATCACTTTCCTGGTCCCCAGATTCTCTATGATCTTCCTCACTTGCTCCATATAGGGTTCGATTGGTAGATCGCCTTCCAGATAGACCGACACCACTGCCACCTCCCATGCTTTGGTTTTAAGCTTTGCCACTACAATATTTTCTGTGGTCAAGGTCGGGTACTGGACGATGTCGATGGTGGTGTCAAACAATGCGATTGCGGACTTATTTACTCGTTCGGTCCGCCTTATATTTTGCACTATTCTAACCCCTGGGTAGTTCCGCATTTCACCTATCCGGCCAATATAGGGTTCCTGAATCAAGGCTAAAGCTATATTTCTCTTCCTTGCTTCCATCATGAGTTCAGTAGTCGCAAGTTGGTTCCTTTGTAGATTAGCCTGGACAACGTGATACCGTTTGGTTGATGCTGCGCTCGGGGTACTTATCAGATTGCTGTTTGGGACCACCTTAGCAGTATGCTACGGAAGACCTAGCTATGGTGTCCCACTTTCTTCTCGTAGGGCAGTCGGCACTGAATGCGTGGTGGTCCACCCTGTCCACATTTGCTCTCTGACAGTTGCAGCATGTCGGCAGTTCTCCGGCCAACATTTCCGCGCACTCTGACCTCATGTGCGGTCCCCCGCAATGACTGCACAGGTCAAGTGTCTCTAGGCAAAAGCGTTTAGTATGCCCGTAGCCTAAGCAACGCGAGCACTGGACAAGAGGCGACTGATCCGCCACTCGGATTCTTTGAAGATCTATATGTACGGCTCCTGCCTCCGTAAGTCGTGTCCAAATGTGCGGCGAGACTCTAGCCACAATGTGAGCAGTGTGAGGGTTCCTGGTCTTCTTTCTATATTTTATTTCAAGGCGTTCTTCGCTTCTGTTTACTCCCGCCAGAATATGTGAGTTTTGCTTCCATATCCCGTCCACAATCTCCCCATCTGTATTATATTGTAAAACGTTGTATAGTATAATAAGTGGGTCCTTATTTTGCACATCGTCCACCTTTAATACTCCTCCGGCTTTCAATATTCTTTCCTTCGCTTTATCCCGTTCTTCCTTGGACCCAAAGCCCATTATCACTTTTCTATCTTTTGCCTTCCTCACCCTTTCCACCCTAACCCATCCTTCCTTAGCGTCTACGGCCTTTCTAACTCTTTCAAGCACCTCTTCTCCTGTTTCCGTCTCCACGGTCGAGGTGACCGCGACCGAGTGCAGAGTGCGCTTTTGCAGTGTCCCGTCACTCCGGGTCGCGGTCACCCCGGCGTAGGTAGGTGTTTCTGCTTTTTCCATGTTTTCGGCATGCCTTTCAATCGTCGCCTTCAGTTCTTCCATTTTCCTGCCGTTTTCCCGTATTAGATTTGTGTGTTCCTCTATACGCAGCATTAGTAGGCTTTCGCCGGAGGTAGCGGAGGGAGAGGGGGCGAGGTCGGAAGTTGGAGCAACCGATGCTCTCACTTCCCCCCCCGCGCGCCCTCCCGCCGCTGTAATTCCCTTCGTCTTGAGCTCCGTTTCGGCTTCCTTAACCAATTCCAGGAGTCGGGTGAGTGCCTTTTCGACCCCTTCTTTTATCTCTGTTTTGAGGTTCCGTGAGAGCCTCAAGTGGGCCTTCGCCTTATTGAGACAGGCTGCCGCTTCCGCTGCTCTACTAACGTAGACTTTTTTGGGGGGCTCGTCGGTGGTGGTGGCGGTTCCTTGTGGAGATGTATGCCCACCTGGCTTCGTCTCTTGGGAGAGCGAAGTCTTTGATTTGAGTTTAGGTGGGGAAGTCAGTGGGGCCTTTCTTGGGGGAGTTGGTGTTTTGAGGGGCTGGGCTGCCTGAGGCCGGTCAGCCTCCCACTCCCCGATACTGCGTCTCACTGACGGGCCAGACTGTGCAGTGTGTGACCTCCCCGTGTCTAAACTCTCCTCTCCATCTTTGTTCTTCCTGGCAACCGGAGTTCTGATGCCGAACATTATGAAACTCAAGTCAAGTCAATAAAGAAAGAATACTAAATCCCTGTAAAGGGGGGATAAGTCAATACGTAAATTAAACGATAGTTAATACTAACTATCCGTCGTGAAAATAAAAGAGAATGAAGTAAAAAGTCCTAAAGCCCTATACTTTTTTCGCTCCCCTGCCCTTGAATAAGGTGCTATATGTGCCTTAAAACAATATAAAATGATTGTAGGGGCCAGGCAGGTTCCCTGGGAGCAAAATAGAAAATAAAAATATTTTGTCAAAATTTTCGAGCTAGGCGCTCGAGCGAGGTGTCAGGAGAAGCGTCTCGGCGCGGGCTAGCTAGCTGTGACGTTTCCGGGAATAAGGGTTGAACAAAATTTTTAGGGGTGGTCAAAAAACCAGTTTTTTCAGGCAAAAAACGTGTTTTCAGCGACCGGGAAGGGTGTCAGTTCGCGCACAGCGCCGGGAACCCAAGGTTAGTATGGCGAAAACACGATTCCGCAAACGGGATGAAAATCGAATGAAGGGTTCCGTAGTTAGAACCAGGTAAGTATGAAGAATTTAGTGAAAAAGGGGTTGGTGCCAAAATTAAAACCACCCTTGCAGATTTGTCAAAAATATTGCGTCAATAAGTTACGGGACGCCTATTAAAGTTTTCTGGAACAGAAAACCGCTTCAAAAACGCAGTCCAGACGCCCAAGAAATTACGATTTTTGTTTCGACAGTGCTTCCTTAGGTGGATTTTGAGGTATGTACCTATGTATGAAAATTACTAATTAATTAATTTTTTGCAGATTCCCTGGAGCCAGACGCGCGGGCGAGGTGTCAGGAGAAGCGTCTCGGCGCGGGCTAGCTAGCTGTGACGTTTCCGGGAATAAGGGTTGAACAAAATTTTTAGGGGTGGTCAAAAAACCAGTTTTTTCAGGCAAAAAACGTGTTTTCAGCGACCGGGAAGGGTGTCAGTTCGCGCACAGCGCCGGGAACCCAAGGTTAGTATGGCGAAAACACGATTCCGCAAACGGGATGAAAATCGAATGAAGGGTTCCGTAGTTAGAACCAGGTAAGTATGAAGAATTTAGTGAAAAAGGGGTTGGTGCCAAAATTAAAACCACCCTTGCAGATTTGTCAAAAATATTGCGTCAATAAGTTACGGGACGCCTATTAAAGTTTTCTGGAACAGAAAACCGCTTCAAAAACGCAGTCCAGACGCCCAAGAAATTACGGTTAGGTTAGGTTAGGTTAGGTTAGGTTAGGTTAGGTTAGGTTAGGTTAGGTTAGGTTAGGTTAGGTTAGGTTAGGTTAGGTTAGGTTAGGTTAGGTTAGGTTAGGTTAGGTTAGGTTAGGTTAGGTTAGGTTAGGTTAGGTTAGGTTAGGTTAGGTTAGGTTTTTTTTTTTTTTTTTTTTTTTTTGTTTTGGCAGGAGTGGGAAATCCTCATGGACGCCCCGACGGCCTCACACTGTGAGACGATCGGGGCAGTGCCGGACTCTTACCGGCTAAAACCCACTCCTGCCACGCTTCTTGTCCTCTGACATTATCAGAGTTCTTATTAGCGATTTTTGTTTTGATTTTTCGTCATGATTTGATTTGTCATATTATTTAAGGGCTTAACTTGGGAAATATAATTACAATCTAGGGCAGTATGCCCACATTACACGAAAAGTACGATGAAGACAAATGACGCAAACTGTGGTATTGGTCGGTGTTATCCGCTACTACCAACGATGAACTTTTTATGAACAATTTTTTTTTTTTTTTTTTTTTTTTTTTTTTTTTTTTTTTTTTTTCTCCTTAATGATTTAGGTACTTATTTTATATACTTATTATATAATTATAAGTATCCTACTTACTAAGCTGTCCTATTTCTATTAATTATCACTATTCCTATTTTTACACAATATTCTAGTAATATTTTTCTCTTACGACCTTTCATTAAATTTGGTAAGTTTGCGGCTGTCAACTCAGTGTCCAGTTCTTGTTCCGCCTCATATCGCGCTCTCGCTGTGATTGGGCACTCGAGCAGAACATGGACAACAGTCTCGTCTGTTCCGGGGTCACAGGCGCACGATGAATTCTCTTTACACTTGAAGCGTTTCAGGTATGCAGAGAATCCACCGTGCCCCGTGAGGATTTGCGTGATCACGCTTGACAGCTCCATTTTGCGTACTATACTATACGCCGCTACCGCATCAGGGAAGAACAGCTTTGTTCCAGAGGCTGTTGCCCCCGACTTATATCTCCCGTTCCATTCGTCAAGCGACCCCATACGGATCTGCCGTTTGACGAATGAAACGGGGCACAGATCGTAGTCCGGCCTCTTCTTCGACCCCAGGGCGGCTTCCTTCGCGAGTTGGTCCGCTCGCTCGTTGCCCTCCAATCCTGCGTGAGCTTTGATCCAGAACAAGGAGACACTCTTGTTCTGGAGCTTGCAGCGTCTTAAGGTGTCCCTGGATTCCACAGCTAGAGGATGGGGGGCACTGACGTTGGTAACTGTCTGGAGAGCCGCCATGGAGTCGCTGAAGATGCCGAACGTGCTTTCCCTGCTTTTGAGAGCCTCCGCAGCCGCTCTTTGCAGGGCCAATAGTTCGGCCTGATAGACGGTGCAGTACGACGGCAAAGTAAGTTTGAGGGCCCTTGTTTCGGTGGCACCATGCCACAAGGATAGCGCCGCTCCGACCTTGCCCTCAATCTTACTGCCGTCGGTGAAAATGCGCACAGCAAAATTGCTATGGCTGTTGTATTGTTCCTCGTCTATCAGGCTGCCGAACTGCAGAGAGGTCTGGTCTGCGGGGTGCGGGGCCTCCAAAGCCGGAGCCATCCGCTCAACCTCCCTGTCTCCCAGTACGGGCTGGGGCACGCCCCTCTTGGCTTCGTAAAGTGAAGCAACTTCCCTTATCCGAATGTCAAGAGGGAGTATCCCAGCCAGCACCAGTGCAGAGTTTAGGGAGACCGTGCGGTAGGCTCTACACAGCTTCTGGGCAAACCCTCTCTGCACCACATTCAGCTGTTTTTTAACCCCTAGTTTTTTGGCGGCTGGTGCCCATGCGCTTGCGGCGTACAGTACAGTTGGCTCCACTGCTGCGGTATAGATCGTCCGGATCACTTCGGGGTGCAGACCCCAACCAACTCGAGCTGCCCTTGCCAGCTGCTTGTACACAGCTATCGCCTTCTTACAGACGATAGCTATGTGTTTGTTGAAGGTAAGCTTTTCGTCAATTGTGAGGCCCAATATCTTGACGTCTTGGGACATTCCAATGTCGACCCCCCCCATGCTCAAGCGTGGTGTGTCATATTTGAGCCTTCGCGTTAAGACCATCGCACAGGTTTTGTGCGGTGCGAATTTTAGCTTGTTTTTGACACCCCACGCTCGAACATGTTCGAGAGCGGCATTGGCCTGCCCCTCGATTTCCACTGCCGTTTCACCGTCGAACACCATCACGACGTCGTCGGCGAACGCCTGGCAGTAGAAGCCCCCGCCCTCCAGCTGCTTTAAGAGCGAGTCCAGCAGCAGATTCCAAAACATTGGACCCCCAATCGACCCCTGGACGCATCCTTTGCTGGTCGACCTTCTGCTCTCCTCGCCAGCGTATCTCACGACGACCTCCCTGCCACTGAGATAGCTGCTGACTACCCGTCTCAAATTTACAGGACACTTTTCCTCAGCCAAACGTAACTTTATAGCAGGCCACCACGCATTGTCGAAGGCTCCCTCTATATCTAGCGACACGAGCGCTACAATTTTCTTTTGTGCCAGCTTTGTGCGTATATGCTGCACCAGTGTATAGAGGGAGTCCTCAGTGCTCTTTTGGGGCATGAAGCCGTATTGGCGAGTACTAATCCTTGGCAGGAGGTAGAATTTGAGACGAGCAACCAGCATCTTCTCGTACACTTTCCCTAAGACAGGCAAGAGCCCAATCGGCCTGTAGGACTTAGGTACGGTGTACGAGTCTTTGCCCGGCTTTCTGAGTACAACCACCGTCGCTTCCTTCCAGGTCTTCGGGAAGTGGTGGTACGCCAGGCATTTGTTTAACAGTGACAGGAAGAAGTCGGGGTCGCACTTTATGGCCTGGGTGCAAATGTCAGCCGTGAGGCCGTCGGCTCCCGGGGCCTTTTTAGGGTTAAACGACGACATGGACCTGTCAAGCTCGCTTTGGGTAAACGGTGGGTCATGCCGTTCATCATGACTCCACTCGTTTACCATCGCTGCCAGTTCTCTGGTTCGACGATGGTCCATGTCGTCGTCCTCCTCCCGGTCCTCGGGGTAGAAGGTCTCGGCCAACAGCCTCACCGAGCCCTTCGCGTCCAGGGTCTCACCTTCAGATTGCAGCGGCAGATCCTCCTCTCGTTTGGAAGTTCTCCCCATCACTCGGTAGATCCCCTCCCAAACCCCCTCTCTGGTCTGCTTACCGCAGAACCCCTTCCAGCTTTCCTCTATTGCTCTTTTTACAGCTGTCTCATACTTTTCCTTTTCTTCTAGGTACAAGCTGACGACCATCGCTCTCCGGACCGGCGCTGCGTTTCTTATTCGGCGTTTTCTGGTGGCGACCAGCCTCTTCATCTCAGCGAGTTCCTCGGACCACCACGGCATAGTAAGTATATGTTTCGTCTTTTTAATTGGTATTGTTTGTGTACATGTGTCAGTTATGGCTTTTGTAAATGTGTTTATTGTGTGATCTATTTCATCTATGCTGTTTAAATGTGTGAGTTCATTAACAGTTAATTTTTTATCCAGCATAATTTGAGACAGTTTCACATGAAACTGTCGCCAATTAGCCTTCTTAGTGTTAAATTTTCTTGTGGTACGTTCGATGCTCATTCCTTTCGATTTTTGTAAACTAATGCCAAAACAGATGCCGTTGTGGTCGGAACTCGTGAGACCCTCTTCTACCCGCCAGTCGTCCACCAGATCTAGCATGTCCTCCGAACAGGCCGTCACGTCCACGAAGCTGCTGTACCTAACTCCTCCCCTTATTGTGTCGAAAGTCGGGGTGTCTCCACTGTTGAGGACGTGCAACCCCCACTCCCCCAACGCTCCACACATCTGCTCCCCTCTAGCATCTTCGCGATCGCCGCCCCACCAAGTACTCTTCGCGTTTGCGTCTCCTCCAATAACCAATCTGCAAGAGCCAATCTCTCGCTCTATGCGCTGCATATGCTCCAGGTATGGCTCCACGGGCTTGTCGGGTTCAAAGTAGAAGGACACCAGCGTGATCGTCCAGGCTCTGGTTCGGACTCCCACCACAACGATGTTATTTGTGGTGAGTTGCGGGTACTGCAATATATCCAGATCGTGGTTAAAGACAGCGATTGCCGCCTTTGCAGTCCCTTCTCCTCCCTCAGAGCTCTGGAAGACCCTTACGCCCCGGTAGCCCTTCATCCGTCTCACCCGACCCACGTAAGGCTCCTGGAGCAATGCTACCGCCACTTTGCGCGTTTGCGCTTCCAACAGCAATTCGTTGGTGGCAAGTTGGCTGCGTTGCAGATTGGCTTGGATCATTTGGTACTTGGGGGTAACTGCAGGGACCACCTTAGCAATATGCTATGGAAGCTCTAGCCAGTGAATCCCACTTGCGGCGTACGGGGCACTCAGTGCTGAAGGCACTGTGCCCAGTGTCACTCATTTTTGCTCTGGTGCAATTTATGCACATCGCTGCTTCGCCCAGCTGTCTATCCGGGCAGTCCGCCCTGAGATGCGGACCGCCACAGTGGCTACACAGGTCGGCTGGGTCTTTGCAGAATCGTTTGCCGTGCCCGTATGCTAGGCAGCGTGTGCACTGCACCAGAGGCGTCTGGTCTTCGACGCGCACAATCTGAAGGTCTATGCGGAGCTTTCCTCCCTCGATGGCTCTTCTCCAGATTGTGGGAGAGACACTGAGCACAAAGTGATTCGTGTGGGGGTTCCGCGTCCTCCTACGGAACTTTATGGTCATTCTCAGATCCTCGCCCTCGAGGCCGTGACTGAGCTCCCGATTCTGATTCCTGAGGGCTTTCAGAACTTCTTCGTCACTGTGTACGAGTAACACGTCCCTCAGAATCAGAAGCGGGTCCCTGTTGGTCACTTCCTCGACGACGAGGGTCCCCCCGACTGCTTCGAGTCGTTCCTTGATTTTCTGTCTTTCCTCCTTGGTCCGACAGCCCATAATGACCTTTCTGTCCTTAGCTTTCCTGACTTTCTCTACCTGCACCCAGCCCTCTTTCGCATCCACTGCCTTTCTTACACGCTCCAAAACTTCGTCACCCGTTTCCGTTTCTCGTGTTGAGGAGACAACCACGGAGTGCAGCGTCGCTCGCCCCGGCTCCCGAACCCCGGTCTGGCTTGCGTGCACTGCCGCCACCGACGCGTACGTTCTCTCCTCAACCGTAGAAACGGTTTTTGCGGCCAACACATCCTTGAGGCTCTCCATCTTTTCCAAGTTTTCCTTTATGAGGACACTATTTTCTTCAAGCCTTTGCAAAAGTTCCTTTTGGTTGACACTTATCTCGCTTGGGGTGGGTAGGCAAGTATGTTCGGTAGTCGGAGAGCTCACAGGTGCAACAGAAACTTTTCCCTTTTCGGACTCCTTAACAATCTCGAAAAGACGATTGATTGCCCCGAGCACCTCCGTTTTTATTTCAGTTTTAAGGTTGCGAGAGTTGCCCAAATGAAGCTTAGCTTTATTTAGGCAAGCTCTCGCTTCCGCAGTGAGGTTTGGGTATTTGTGCTCGGACTTTCTGGCTGTTACTGCAGCATCCGCCGAAGCCCGACGCGTCTCAAGAGTGCTGGGAATCCTCTTAGTGATCGTAAGTGGTGGTGGTGGCGGTGTGGTGTCTAACTTTTGGTTGGCAGGGGATTTAGCCTGAGGCTCTGCTCTGCCAGCCTCCCACTCGCCGATGCTTCTCCTCACACTAAGAAGTGAGGTCCCAGCCCTTTCCGCAGATCGCGGCGAGCTCCCGGAACCCTGTGAGCTCGCGTCTTTTTTGGCTGGCGTGCGGAACATGGTTACTGTCGAGAGGAATCGTCAAACCGCACGTCAGAGGACAACTATAATATTGATAAGATTGTATCCCTGTAAAGGGGGGATCAGTATATACAAGAAGAAAGTATATAATTAAAAACTAGGGACTAATCAATGTAGTCAAGTCAGTATTTATTATGAGTAAATAATAGTCGAGCTAAATGAAGCAGGTCAATGCAAGTCAGACTAAAATGTAAATGTGCACCTACTTTGGTTTGTTTAGGTGACTGAGTAAAGTTTTAAATTTTTTTAAAATAAAGTTAAAAGTTTCGCGTTTTTTGCTCCCCTACCCCTAACTGTGGTGCTATTCGTGCCGAAAAACGATATATATTGTTTGTAGGGGCCAAGCAAGTTCCCTGAGGGCAAATAAGAAACTAAAAATTTTTCGTCAAAAATTCCTTCCCTTCTTCCCTATATAGTACAGGGCGGGTGGGAGGACAAAATTTTTTGAATTTTTTGCAGATTCCCTGGAGCCAGACGCGCGGGCGAGGTGTCAGGAGAAGCGTCTCGGCGCGGGCTAGCTAGCTGTGACGTTTTCGGGAATAAGGGTTGAACAAAATTTTTAGGGGTGGTCAAAAAACCACTTTTTTCGGGCAAAAAACGTGTTTTCAGCGACCGGGAAGGGTGTCAGTTCGCGCACAGCGCCGGGAACCCGAGGTTAGTATGGCGAAAACACGATTCCGCAAACAGGAAGAAAATCGAATGAAGGGTTCCGTAGTTAGAACCAGGTTAGTATGTTGAATTTAGTAAAAAAGGGGTTGGTGCCAAAATTAAAACCACCCTTGCAGATTTGTCAAAAATTTTGCGTCAATAAGTTATGGGACGCCTATTAAAGTTTTCTGGAACAGAAAACCGCTTCAAAAACGCAGTCCAGACGCCCAAGAAATTACGATTTTCGTTTTGAATGTTCTCGCTAAGGTGGATTTTGAGGTAAGTACCTATGTATGGAAATTAATTAATTTTGAAATTTTTGCAGATTCCCTGGAGCCAGACGCGCGGGCGAGGTGTCAGGAGAAGCGTCTCGGCGCGGGCTAGCTAGCTGTGACGTTTTCGGGAATAAGGGTTGAACAAAATTTTTAGGGGTGGTCAAAAAACCACTTTTTTCGGGCAAAAAACGTGTTTTCAGCGACCGGGAAGGGTGTCAGTTCGCGCACAGCGCCGGGAACCCGAGGTTAGTATGGCGAAAACACGATTCCGCAAACAGGAAGAAAATCGAATGAAGGGTTCCGTAGTTAGAACCAGGTTAGTATGTTGAATTTAGTAAAAAAGGGGTTGGTGCCAAAATTAAAACCACCCTTGCAGATTTGTCAAAAATTTTGCGTCAATAAGTTATGGGACGCCTATTAAAGTTTTCTGGAACAGAAAACCGCTTCAAAAACGCAGTCCAGACGCCCAAGAAATTACGATTTTCGTTTTGAATGTTCTCGCTAAGGTGGATTTTGAGGTAAGTACCTATGTATGGAAATTAATTAATTTTGAAATTTTTGCAGATTCCCTGGAGCCAGACGCGCGGGCGAGGTGTCAGGAGAAGCGTCTCGGCGCGGGCTAGCTAGCTGTGACGTTTTCGGGAATAAGGGTTGAACAAAATTTTTAGGGGTGGTCAAAAAACCACTTTTTTCGGGCAAAAAACGTGTTTTCAGCGACCGGGAAGGGTGTCAGTTCGCGCACAGCGCCGGGAACCCGAGGTTAGTATGGCGAAAACACGATTCCGCAAACAGGAAGAAAATCGAATGAAGGGTTCCGTAGTTAGAACCAGGTTAGTATGTTGAATTTAGTAAAAAAGGGGTTGGTGCCAAAATTAAAACCACCCTTGCAGATTTGTCAAAAATTTTGCGTCAATAAGTTATGGGACGCCTATTAAAGTTTTCTGGAACAGAAAACCGCTTCAAAAACGCAGTCCAGACGCCCAAGAAATTACGATTTTCGTTTTGAATGTTCTCGCTAAGGTGGATTTTGAGGTAAGTACCTATGTATGGAAATTAATTAATTTTGAAATTTTTGCAGATTCCCTGGAGCCAGACGCGCGGGCGAGGTGTCAGGAGAAGCGTCTCGGCGCGGGCTAGCTAGCTGTGACGTTTTCGGGAATAAGGGTTGAACAAAATTTTTAGGGGTGGTCAAAAAACCACTTTTTTCGGGCAAAAAACGTGTTTTCAGCGACCGGGAAGGGTGTCAGTTCGCGCACAGCGCCGGGAACCCGAGGTTAGTATGGCGAAAACACGATTCCGCAAACAGGAAGAAAATCGAATGAAGGGTTCCGTAGTTAGAACCAGGTTAGTATGTTGAATTTAGTAAAAAAGGGGTTGGTGCCAAAATTAAAACCACCCTTGCAGATTTGTCAAAAATTTTGCGTCAATAAGTTATGGGACGCCTATTAAAGTTTTCTGGAACAGAAAACCGCTTCAAAAACGCAGTCCAGACGCCCAAGAAATTACGATTTTCGTTTTGAATGTTCTCGCTAAGGTGGATTTTGAGGTAAGTACCTATGTATGGAAATTAATTAATTTTGAAATTTTTGCAGATTCCCTGGAGCCAGACGCGCGGGCGAGGTGTCAGGAGAAGCGTCTCGGCGCGGGCTAGCTAGCTGTGACGTTTTCGGGAATAAGGGTTGAACAAAATTTTTAGGGGTGGTCAAAAAACCACTTTTTTCGGGCAAAAAACGTGTTTTCAGCGACCGGGAAGGGTGTCAGTTCGCGCACAGCGCCGGGAACCCGAGGTTAGTATGGCGAAAACACGATTCCGCAAACAGGAAGAAAATCGAATGAAGGGTTCCGTAGTTAGAACCAGGTTAGTATGTTGAATTTAGTAAAAAAGGGGTTGGTGCCAAAATTAAAACCACCCTTGCAGATTTGTCAAAAATTTTGCGTCAATAAGTTATGGGACGCCTATTAAAGTTTTCTGGAACAGAAAACCGCTTCAAAAACGCAGTCCAGACGCCCAAGAAATTACGATTTTCGTTTTGAATGTTCTCGCTAAGGTGGATTTTGAGGTAAGTACCTATGTATGGAAATTAATTAATTTTGAAATTTTTGCAGATTCCCTGGAGCCAGACGCGCGGGCGAGGTGTCAGGAGAAGCGTCTCGGCGCGGGCTAGCTAGCTGTGACGTTTTCGGGAATAAGGGTTGAACAAAATTTTTAGGGGTGGTCAAAAAACCACTTTTTTCGGGCAAAAAACGTGTTTTCAGCGACCGGGAAGGGTGTCAGTTCGCGCACAGCGCCGGGAACCCGAGGTTAGTATGGCGAAAACACGATTCCGCAAACAGGAAGAAAATCGAATGAAGGGTTCCGTAGTTAGAACCAGGTTAGTATGTTGAATTTAGTAAAAAAGGGGTTGGTGCCAAAATTAAAACCACCCTTGCAGATTTGTCAAAAATTTTGCGTCAATAAGTTATGGGACGCCTATTAAAGTTTTCTGGAACAGAAAACCGCTTCAAAAACGCAGTCCAGACGCCCAAGAAATTACGATTTTCGTTTTGAATGTTCTCGCTAAGGTGGATTTTGAGGTAAGTACCTATGTATGGAAATTAATTAATTTTGAAATTTTTGCAGATTCCCTGGAGCCAGACGCGCGGGCGAGGTGTCAGGAGAAGCGTCTCGGCGCGGGCTAGCTAGCTGTGACGTTTTCGGGAATAAGGGTTGAACAAAATTTTTAGGGGTGGTCAAAAAACCACTTTTTTCGGGCAAAAAACGTGTTTTCAGCGACCGGGAAGGGTGTCAGTTCGCGCACAGCGCCGGGAACCCGAGGTTAGTATGGCGAAAACACGATTCCGCAAACAGGAAGAAAATCGAATGAAGGGTTCCGTAGTTAGAACCAGGTTAGTATGTTGAATTTAGTAAAAAAGGGGTTGGTGCCAAAATTAAAACCACCCTTGCAGATTTGTCAAAAATTTTGCGTCAATAAGTTATGGGACGCCTATTAAAGTTTTCTGGAACAGAAAACCGCTTCAAAAACGCAGTCCAGACGCCCAAGAAATTACGATTTTCGTTTTGAATGTTCTCGCTAAGGTGGATTTTGAGGTAAGTACCTATGTATGGAAATTAATTAATTTTGAAATTTTTGCAGATTCCCTGGAGCCAGACGCGCGGGCGAGGTGTCAGGAGAAGCGTCTCGGCGCGGGCTAGCTAGCTGTGACGTTTTCGGGAATAAGGGTTGAACAAAATTTTTAGGGGTGGTCAAAAAACCACTTTTTTCGGGCAAAAAACGTGTTTTCAGCGACCGGGAAGGGTGTCAGTTCGCGCACAGCGCCGGGAACCCGAGGTTAGTATGGCGAAAACACGATTCCGCAAACAGGAAGAAAATCGAATGAAGGGTTCCGTAGTTAGAACCAGGTTAGTATGTTGAATTTAGTAAAAAAGGGGTTGGTGCCAAAATTAAAACCACCCTTGCAGATTTGTCAAAAATTTTGCGTCAATAAGTTATGGGACGCCTATTAAAGTTTTCTGGAACAGAAAACCGCTTCAAAAACGCAGTCCAGACGCCCAAGAAATTACGATTTTCGTTTTGAATGTTCTCGCTAAGGTGGATTTTGAGGTAAGTACCTATGTATGGAAATTAATTAATTTTGAAATTTTTGCAGATTCCCTGGAGCCAGACGCGCGGGCGAGGTGTCAGGAGAAGCGTCTCGGCGCGGGCTAGCTAGCTGTGACGTTTTCGGGAATAAGGGTTGAACAAAATTTTTAGGGGTGGTCAAAAAACCACTTTTTTCGGGCAAAAAACGTGTTTTCAGCGACCGGGAAGGGTGTCAGTTCGCGCACAGCGCCGGGAACCCGAGGTTAGTATGGCGAAAACACGATTCCGCAAACAGGAAGAAAATCGAATGAAGGGTTCCGTAGTTAGAACCAGGTTAGTATGTTGAATTTAGTAAAAAAGGGGTTGGTGCCAAAATTAAAACCACCCTTGCAGATTTGTCAAAAATTTTGCGTCAATAAGTTATGGGACGCCTATTAAAGTTTTCTGGAACAGAAAACCGCTTCAAAAACGCAGTCCAGACGCCCAAGAAATTACGATTTTCGTTTTGAATGTTCTCGCTAAGGTGGATTTTGAGGTAAGTACCTATGTATGGAAATTAATTAATTTTGAAATTTTTGCAGATTCCCTGGAGCCAGACGCGCGGGCGAGGTGTCAGGAGAAGCGTCTCGGCGCGGGCTAGCTAGCTGTGACGTTTTCGGGAATAAGGGTTGAACAAAATTTTTAGGGGTGGTCAAAAAACCACTTTTTTCGGGCAAAAAACGTGTTTTCAGCGACCGGGAAGGGTGTCAGTTCGCGCACAGCGCCGGGAACCCGAGGTTAGTATGGCGAAAACACGATTCCGCAAACAGGAAGAAAATCGAATGAAGGGTTCCGTAGTTAGAACCAGGTTAGTATGTTGAATTTAGTAAAAAAGGGGTTGGTGCCAAAATTAAAACCACCCTTGCAGATTTGTCAAAAATTTTGCGTCAATAAGTTATGGGACGCCTATTAAAGTTTTCTGGAACAGAAAACCGCTTCAAAAACGCAGTCCAGACGCCCAAGAAATTACGATTTTCGTTTTGAATGTTCTCGCTAAGGTGGATTTTGAGGTAAGTACCTATGTATGGAAATTAATTAATTTTGAAATTTTTGCAGATTCCCTGGAGCCAGACGCGCGGGCGAGGTGTCAGGAGAAGCGTCTCGGCGCGGGCTAGCTAGCTGTGACGTTTTCGGGAATAAGGGTTGAACAAAATTTTTAGGGGTGGTCAAAAAACCACTTTTTTCGGGCAAAAAACGTGTTTTCAGCGACCGGGAAGGGTGTCAGTTCGCGCACAGCGCCGGGAACCCGAGGTTAGTATGGCGAAAACACGATTCCGCAAACAGGAAGAAAATCGAATGAAGGGTTCCGTAGTTAGAACCAGGTTAGTATGTTGAATTTAGTAAAAAAGGGGTTGGTGCCAAAATTAAAACCACCCTTGCAGATTTGTCAAAAATTTTGCGTCAATAAGTTATGGGACGCCTATTAAAGTTTTCTGGAACAGAAAACCGCTTCAAAAACGCAGTCCAGACGCCCAAGAAATTACGATTTTCGTTTTGAATGTTCTCGCTAAGGTGGATTTTGAGGTAAGTACCTATGTATGGAAATTAATTAATTTTGAAATTTTTGCAGATTCCCTGGAGCCAGACGCGCGGGCGAGGTGTCAGGAGAAGCGTCTCGGCGCGGGCTAGCTAGCTGTGACGTTTTCGGGAATAAGGGTTGAACAAAATTTTTAGGGGTGGTCAAAAAACCACTTTTTTCGGGCAAAAAACGTGTTTTCAGCGACCGGGAAGGGTGTCAGTTCGCGCACAGCGCCGGGAACCCGAGGTTAGTATGGCGAAAACACGATTCCGCAAACAGGAAGAAAATCGAATGAAGGGTTCCGTAGTTAGAACCAGGTTAGTATGTTGAATTTAGTAAAAAAGGGGTTGGTGCCAAAATTAAAACCACCCTTGCAGATTTGTCAAAAATTTTGCGTCAATAAGTTATGGGACGCCTATTAAAGTTTTCTGGAACAGAAAACCGCTTCAAAAACGCAGTCCAGACGCCCAAGAAATTACGATTTTCGTTTTGAATGTTCTCGCTAAGGTGGATTTTGAGGTAAGTACCTATGTATGGAAATTAATTAATTTTGAAATTTTTGCAGATTCCCTGGAGCCAGACGCGCGGGCGAGGTGTCAGGAGAAGCGTCTCGGCGCGGGCTAGCTAGCTGTGACGTTTTCGGGAATAAGGGTTGAACAAAATTTTTAGGGGTGGTCAAAAAACCACTTTTTTCGGGCAAAAAACGTGTTTTCAGCGACCGGGAAGGGTGTCAGTTCGCGCACAGCGCCGGGAACCCGAGGTTAGTATGGCGAAAACACGATTCCGCAAACAGGAAGAAAATCGAATGAAGGGTTCCGTAGTTAGAACCAGGTTAGTATGTTGAATTTAGTAAAAAAGGGGTTGGTGCCAAAATTAAAACCACCCTTGCAGATTTGTCAAAAATTTTGCGTCAATAAGTTATGGGACGCCTATTAAAGTTTTCTGGAACAGAAAACCGCTTCAAAAACGCAGTCCAGACGCCCAAGAAATTACGATTTTCGTTTTGAATGTTCTCGCTAAGGTGGATTTTGAGGTAAGTACCTATGTATGGAAATTAATTAATTTTGAAATTTTTGCAGATTCCCTGGAGCCAGACGCGCGGGCGATGTGTCAGGAGAAGCGTCTCGGCGCGGGCTAGCTAGCTGTGACGTTTTCGGGAATAAGGGTTGAACAAAATTTTTAGGGGTGGTCAAAAAACCACTTTTTTCGGGCAAAAAACGTGTTTTCAGCGACCGGGAAGGGTGTCAGTTCGCGCACAGCGCCGGGAACCCGAGGTTAGTATGGCGAAAACACGATTCCGCAAACAGGAAGAAAATCGAATGAAGGGTTCCGTAGTTAGAACCAGGTTAGTATGTTGAATTTAGTAAAAAAGGGGTTGGTGCCAAAATTAAAACCACCCTTGCAGATTTGTCAAAAATTTTGCGTCAATAAGTTATGGGACGCCTATTAAAGTTTTCTGGAACAGAAAACCGCTTCAAAAACGCAGTCCAGACGCCCAAGAAATTACGATTTTCGTTTTGAATGTTCTCGCTAAGGTGGATTTTGAGGTAAGTACCTATGTATGGAAATTAATTAATTTTGAAATTTTTGCAGATTCCCTGGAGCCAGACGCGCGGGCGAGGTGTCAGGAGAAGCGTCTCGGCGCGGGCTAGCTAGCTGTGACGTTTTCGGGAATAAGGGTTGAACAAAATTTTTAGGGGTGGTCAAAAAACCACTTTTTTCGGGCAAAAAACGTGTTTTCAGCGACCGGGAAGGGTGTCAGTTCGCGCACAGCGCCGGGAACCCGAGGTTAGTATGGCGAAAACACGATTCCGCAAACAGGAAGAAAATCGAATGAAGGGTTCCGTAGTTAGAACCAGGTTAGTATGTTGAATTTAGTAAAAAAGGGGTTGGTGCCAAAATTAAAACCACCCTTGCAGATTTGTCAAAAATTTTGCGTCAATAAGTTATGGGACGCCTATTAAAGTTTTCTGGAACAGAAAACCGCTTCAAAAACGCAGTCCAGACGCCCAAGAAATTACGATTTTCGTTTTGAATGTTCTCGCTAAGGTGGATTTTGAGGTAAGTACCTATGTATGGAAATTAATTAATTTTGAAATTTTTGCAGATTCCCTGGAGCCAGACGCGCGGGCGAGGTGTCAGGAGAAGCGTCTCGGCGCGGGCTAGCTAGCTGTGACGTTTTCGGGAATAAGGGTTGAACAAAATTTTTAGGGGTGGTCAAAAAACCACTTTTTTCGGGCAAAAAACGTGTTTTCAGCGACCGGGAAGGGTGTCAGTTCGCGCACAGCGCCGGGAACCCGAGGTTAGTATGGCGAAAACACGATTCCGCAAACAGGAAGAAAATCGAATGAAGGGTTCCGTAGTTAGAACCAGGTTAGTATGTTGAATTTAGTAAAAAAGGGGTTGGTGCCAAAATTAAAACCACCCTTGCAGATTTGTCAAAAATTTTGCGTCAATAAGTTATGGGACGCCTATTAAAGTTTTCTGGAACAGAAAACCGCTTCAAAAACGCAGTCCAGACGCCCAAGAAATTACGATTTTCGTTTTGAATGTTCTCGCTAAGGTGGATTTTGAGGTAAGTACCTATGTATGGAAATTAATTAATTTTGAAATTTTTGCAGATTCCCTGGAGCCAGACGCGCGGGCGAGGTGTCAGGAGAAGCGTCTCGGCGCGGGCTAGCTAGCTGTGACGTTTTCGGGAATAAGGGTTGAACAAAATTTTTAGGGGTGGTCAAAAAACCACTTTTTTCGGGCAAAAAACGTGTTTTCAGCGACCGGGAAGGGTGTCAGTTCGCGCACAGCGCCGGGAACCCGAGGTTAGTATGGCGAAAACACGATTCCGCAAACAGGAAGAAAATCGAATGAAGGGTTCCGTAGTTAGAACCAGGTTAGTATGTTGAATTTAGTAAAAAAGGGGTTGGTGCCAAAATTAAAACCACCCTTGCAGATTTGTCAAAAATTTTGCGTCAATAAGTTATGGGACGCCTATTAAAGTTTTCTGGAACAGAAAACCGCTTCAAAAACGCAGTCCAGACGCCCAAGAAATTACGATTTTCGTTTTGAATGTTCTCGCTAAGGTGGATTTTGAGGTAAGTACCTATGTATGGAAATTAATTAATTTTGAAATTTTTGCAGATTCCCTGGAGCCAGACGCGCGGGCGAGGTGTCAGGAGAAGCGTCTCGGCGCGGGCTAGCTAGCTGTGACGTTTTCGGGAATAAGGGTTGAACAAAATTTTTAGGGGTGGTCAAAAAACCACTTTTTTCGGGCAAAAAACGTGTTTTCAGCGACCGGGAAGGGTGTCAGTTCGCGCACAGCGCCGGGAACCCGAGGTTAGTATGGCGAAAACACGATTCCGCAAACAGGAAGAAAATCGAATGAAGGGTTCCGTAGTTAGAACCAGGTTAGTATGTTGAATTTAGTAAAAAAGGGGTTGGTGCCAAAATTAAAACCACCCTTGCAGATTTGTCAAAAATTTTGCGTCAATAAGTTATGGGACGCCTATTAAAGTTTTCTGGAACAGAAAACCGCTTCAAAAACGCAGTCCAGACGCCCAAGAAATTACGATTTTCGTTTTGAATGTTCTCGCTAAGGTGGATTTTGAGGTAAGTACCTATGTATGGAAATTAATTAATTTTGAAATTTTTGCAGATTCCCTGGAGCCAGACGCGCGGGCGAGGTGTCAGGAGAAGCGTCTCGGCGCGGGCTAGCTAGCTGTGACGTTTTCGGGAATAAGGGTTGAACAAAATTTTTAGGGGTGGTCAAAAAACCACTTTTTTCGGGCAAAAAACGTGTTTTCAGCGACCGGGAAGGGTGTCAGTTCGCGCACAGCGCCGGGAACCCGAGGTTAGTATGGCGAAAACACGATTCCGCAAACAGGAAGAAAATCGAATGAAGGGTTCCGTAGTTAGAACCAGGTTAGTATGTTGAATTTAGTAAAAAAGGGGTTGGTGCCAAAATTAAAACCACCCTTGCAGATTTGTCAAAAATTTTGCGTCAATAAGTTATGGGACGCCTATTAAAGTTTTCTGGAACAGAAAACCGCTTCAAAAACGCAGTCCAGACGCCCAAGAAATTACGATTTTCGTTTTGAATGTTCTCGCTAAGGTGGATTTTGAGGTAAGTACCTATGTATGGAAATTAATTAATTTTGAAATTTTTGCAGATTCCCTGGAGCCAGACGCGCGGGCGAGGTGTCAGGAGAAGCGTCTCGGCGCGGGCTAGCTAGCTGTGACGTTTTCGGGAATAAGGGTTGAACAAAATTTTTAGGGGTGGTCAAAAAACCACTTTTTTCGGGCAAAAAACGTGTTTTCAGCGACCGGGAAGGGTGTCAGTTCGCGCACAGCGCCGGGAACCCGAGGTTAGTATGGCGAAAACACGATTCCGCAAACAGGAAGAAAATCGAATGAAGGGTTCCGTAGTTAGAACCAGGTTAGTATGTTGAATTTAGTAAAAAAGGGGTTGGTGCCAAAATTAAAACCACCCTTGCAGATTTGTCAAAAATTTTGCGTCAATAAGTTATGGGACGCCTATTAAAGTTTTCTGGAACAGAAAACCGCTTCAAAAACGCAGTCCAGACGCCCAAGAAATTACGATTTTCGTTTTGAATGTTCTCGCTAAGGTGGATTTTGAGGTAAGTACCTATGTATGGAAATTAATTAATTTTGAAATTTTTGCAGATTCCCTGGAGCCAGACGCGCGGGCGAGGTGTCAGGAGAAGCGTCTCGGCGCGGGCTAGCTAGCTGTGACGTTTTCGGGAATAAGGGTTGAACAAAATTTTTAGGGGTGGTCAAAAAACCACTTTTTTCGGGCAAAAAACGTGTTTTCAGCGACCGGGAAGGGTGTCAGTTCGCGCACAGCGCCGGGAACCCGAGGTTAGTATGGCGAAAACACGATTCCGCAAACAGGAAGAAAATCGAATGAAGGGTTCCGTAGTTAGAACCAGGTTAGTATGTTGAATTTAGTAAAAAAGGGGTTGGTGCCAAAATTAAAACCACCCTTGCAGATTTGTCAAAAATTTTGCGTCAATAAGTTATGGGACGCCTATTAAAGTTTTCTGGAACAGAAAACCGCTTCAAAAACGCAGTCCAGACGCCCAAGAAATTACGATTTTCGTTTTGAATGTTCTCGCTAAGGTGGATTTTGAGGTAAGTACCTATGTATGGAAATTAATTAATTTTGAAATTTTTGCAGATTCCCTGGAGCCAGACGCGCGGGCGAGGTGTCAGGAGAAGCGTCTCGGCGCGGGCTAGCTAGCTGTGACGTTTTCGGGAATAAGGGTTGAACAAAATTTTTAGGGGTGGTCAAAAAACCACTTTTTTCGGGCAAAAAACGTGTTTTCAGCGACCGGGAAGGGTGTCAGTTCGCGCACAGCGCCGGGAACCCGAGGTTAGTATGGCGAAAACACGATTCCGCAAACAGGAAGAAAATCGAATGAAGGGTTCCGTAGTTAGAACCAGGTTAGTATGTTGAATTTAGTAAAAAAGGGGTTGGTGCCAAAATTAAAACCACCCTTGCAGATTTGTCAAAAATTTTGCGTCAATAAGTTATGGGACGCCTATTAAAGTTTTCTGGAACAGAAAACCGCTTCAAAAACGCAGTCCAGACGCCCAAGAAATTACGATTTTCGTTTTGAATGTTCTCGCTAAGGTGGATTTTGAGGTAAGTACCTATGTATGGAAATTAATTAATTTTGAAATTTTTGCAGATTCCCTGGAGCCAGACGCGCGGGCGAGGTGTCAGGAGAAGCGTCTCGGCGCGGGCTAGCTAGCTGTGACGTTTTCGGGAATAAGGGTTGAACAAAATTTTTAGGGGTGGTCAAAAAACCACTTTTTTCGGGCAAAAAACGTGTTTTCAGCGACCGGGAAGGGTGTCAGTTCGCGCACAGCGCCGGGAACCCGAGGTTAGTATGGCGAAAACACGATTCCGCAAACAGGAAGAAAATCGAATGAAGGGTTCCGTAGTTAGAACCAGGTTAGTATGTTGAATTTAGTAAAAAAGGGGTTGGTGCCAAAATTAAAACCACCCTTGCAGATTTGTCAAAAATTTTGCGTCAATAAGTTATGGGACGCCTATTAAAGTTTTCTGGAACAGAAAACCGCTTCAAAAACGCAGTCCAGACGCCCAAGAAATTACGATTTTCGTTTTGAATGTTCTCGCTAAGGTGGATTTTGAGGTAAGTACCTATGTATGGAAATTAATTAATTTTGAAATTTTTGCAGATTCCCTGGAGCCAGACGCGCGGGCGATGTGTCAGGAGAAGCGTCTCGGCGCGGGCTAGCTAGCTGTGACGTTTTCGGGAATAAGGGTTGAACAAAATTTTTAGGGGTGGTCAAAAAACCACTTTTTTCGGGCAAAAAACGTGTTTTCAGCGACCGGGAAGGGTGTCAGTTCGCGCACAGCGCCGGGAACCCGAGGTTAGTATGGCGAAAACACGATTCCGCAAACAGGAAGAAAATCGAATGAAGGGTTCCGTAGTTAGAACCAGGTTAGTATGTTGAATTTAGTAAAAAAGGGGTTGGTGCCAAAATTAAAACCACCCTTGCAGATTTGTCAAAAATTTTGCGTCAATAAGTTATGGGACGCCTATTAAAGTTTTCTGGAACAGAAAACCGCTTCAAAAACGCAGTCCAGACGCCCAAGAAATTACGATTTTCGTTTTGAATGTTCTCGCTAAGGTGGATTTTGAGGTAAGTACCTATGTATGGAAATTAATTAATTTTGAAATTTTTGCAGATTCCCTGGAGCCAGACGCGCGGGCGAGGTGTCAGGAGAAGCGTCTCGGCGCGGGCTAGCTAGCTGTGACGTTTTCGGGAATAAGGGTTGAACAAAATTTTTAGGGGTGGTCAAAAAACCACTTTTTTCGGGCAAAAAACGTGTTTTCAGCGACCGGGAAGGGTGTCAGTTCGCGCACAGCGCCGGGAACCCGAGGTTAGTATGGCGAAAACACGATTCCGCAAACAGGAAGAAAATCGAATGAAGGGTTCCGTAGTTAGAACCAGGTTAGTATGTTGAATTTAGTAAAAAAGGGGTTGGTGCCAAAATTAAAACCACCCTTGCAGATTTGTCAAAAATTTTGCGTCAATAAGTTATGGGACGCCTATTAAAGTTTTCTGGAACAGAAAACCGCTTCAAAAACGCAGTCCAGACGCCCAAGAAATTACGATTTTCGTTTTGAATGTTCTCGCTAAGGTGGATTTTGAGGTAAGTACCTATGTATGGAAATTAATTAATTTTGAAATTTTTGCAGATTCCCTGGAGCCAGACGCGCGGGCGAGGTGTCAGGAGAAGCGTCTCGGCGCGGGCTAGCTAGCTGTGACGTTTTCGGGAATAAGGGTTGAACAAAATTTTTAGGGGTGGTCAAAAAACCACTTTTTTCGGGCAAAAAACGTGTTTTCAGCGACCGGGAAGGGTGTCAGTTCGCGCACAGCGCCGGGAACCCGAGGTTAGTATGGCGAAAACACGATTCCGCAAACAGGAAGAAAATCGAATGAAGGGTTCCGTAGTTAGAACCAGGTTAGTATGTTGAATTTAGTAAAAAAGGGGTTGGTGCCAAAATTAAAACCACCCTTGCAGATTTGTCAAAAATTTTGCGTCAATAAGTTATGGGACGCCTATTAAAGTTTTCTGGAACAGAAAACCGCTTCAAAAACGCAGTCCAGACGCCCAAGAAATTACGATTTTCGTTTTGAATGTTCTCGCTAAGGTGGATTTTGAGGTAAGTACCTATGTATGGAAATTAATTAATTTTGAAATTTTTGCAGATTCCCTGGAGCCAGACGCGCGGGCGAGGTGTCAGGAGAAGCGTCTCGGCGCGGGCTAGCTAGCTGTGACGTTTTCGGGAATAAGGGTTGAACAAAATTTTTAGGGGTGGTCAAAAAACCACTTTTTTCGGGCAAAAAACGTGTTTTCAGCGACCGGGAAGGGTGTCAGTTCGCGCACAGCGCCGGGAACCCGAGGTTAGTATGGCGAAAACACGATTCCGCAAACAGGAAGAAAATCGAATGAAGGGTTCCGTAGTTAGAACCAGGTTAGTATGTTGAATTTAGTAAAAAAGGGGTTGGTGCCAAAATTAAAACCACCCTTGCAGATTTGTCAAAAATTTTGCGTCAATAAGTTATGGGACGCCTATTAAAGTTTTCTGGAACAGAAAACCGCTTCAAAAACGCAGTCCAGACGCCCAAGAAATTACGATTTTCGTTTTGAATGTTCTCGCTAAGGTGGATTTTGAGGTAAGTACCTATGTATGGAAATTAATTAATTTTGAAATTTTTGCAGATTCCCTGGAGCCAGACGCGCGGGCGAGGTGTCAGGAGAAGCGTCTCGGCGCGGGCTAGCTAGCTGTGACGTTTTCGGGAATAAGGGTTGAACAAAATTTTTAGGGGTGGTCAAAAAACCACTTTTTTCGGGCAAAAAACGTGTTTTCAGCGACCGGGAAGGGTGTCAGTTCGCGCACAGCGCCGGGAACCCGAGGTTAGTATGGCGAAAACACGATTCCGCAAACAGGAAGAAAATCGAATGAAGGGTTCCGTAGTTAGAACCAGGTTAGTATGTTGAATTTAGTAAAAAAGGGGTTGGTGCCAAAATTAAAACCACCCTTGCAGATTTGTCAAAAATTTTGCGTCAATAAGTTATGGGACGCCTATTAAAGTTTTCTGGAACAGAAAACCGCTTCAAAAACGCAGTCCAGACGCCCAAGAAATTACGATTTTCGTTTTGAATGTTCTCGCTAAGGTGGATTTTGAGGTAAGTACCTATGTATGGAAATTAATTAATTTTGAAATTTTTGCAGATTCCCTGGAGCCAGACGCGCGGGCGAGGTGTCAGGAGAAGCGTCTCGGCGCGGGCTAGCTAGCTGTGACGTTTTCGGGAATAAGGGTTGAACAAAATTTTTAGGGGTGGTCAAAAAACCACTTTTTTCGGGCAAAAAACGTGTTTTCAGCGACCGGGAAGGGTGTCAGTTCGCGCACAGCGCCGGGAACCCGAGGTTAGTATGGCGAAAACACGATTCCGCAAACAGGAAGAAAATCGAATGAAGGGTTCCGTAGTTAGAACCAGGTTAGTATGTTGAATTTAGTAAAAAAGGGGTTGGTGCCAAAATTAAAACCACCCTTGCAGATTTGTCAAAAATTTTGCGTCAATAAGTTATGGGACGCCTATTAAAGTTTTCTGGAACAGAAAACCGCTTCAAAAACGCAGTCCAGACGCCCAAGAAATTACGATTTTCGTTTTGAATGTTCTCGCTAAGGTGGATTTTGAGGTAAGTACCTATGTATGGAAATTAATTAATTTTGAAATTTTTGCAGATTCCCTGGAGCCAGACGCGCGGGCGAGGTGTCAGGAGAAGCGTCTCGGCGCGGGCTAGCTAGCTGTGACGTTTTCGGGAATAAGGGTTGAACAAAATTTTTAGGGGTGGTCAAAAAACCACTTTTTTCGGGCAAAAAACGTGTTTTCAGCGACCGGGAAGGGTGTCAGTTCGCGCACAGCGCCGGGAACCCGAGGTTAGTATGGCGAAAACACGATTCCGCAAACAGGAAGAAAATCGAATGAAGGGTTCCGTAGTTAGAACCAGGTTAGTATGTTGAATTTAGTAAAAAAGGGGTTGGTGCCAAAATTAAAACCACCCTTGCAGATTTGTCAAAAATTTTGCGTCAATAAGTTATGGGACGCCTATTAAAGTTTTCTGGAACAGAAAACCGCTTCAAAAACGCAGTCCAGACGCCCAAGAAATTACGATTTTCGTTTTGAATGTTCTCGCTAAGGTGGATTTTGAGGTAAGTACCTATGTATGGAAATTAATTAATTTTGAAATTTTTGCAGATTCCCTGGAGCCAGACGCGCGGGCGAGGTGTCAGGAGAAGCGTCTCGGCGCGGGCTAGCTAGCTGTGACGTTTTCGGGAATAAGGGTTGAACAAAATTTTTAGGGGTGGTCAAAAAACCACTTTTTTCGGGCAAAAAACGTGTTTTCAGCGACCGGGAAGGGTGTCAGTTCGCGCACAGCGCCGGGAACCCGAGGTTAGTATGGCGAAAACACGATTCCGCAAACAGGAAGAAAATCGAATGAAGGGTTCCGTAGTTAGAACCAGGTTAGTATGTTGAATTTAGTAAAAAAGGGGTTGGTGCCAAAATTAAAACCACCCTTGCAGATTTGTCAAAAATTTTGCGTCAATAAGTTATGGGACGCCTATTAAAGTTTTCTGGAACAGAAAACCGCTTCAAAAACGCAGTCCAGACGCCCAAGAAATTACGATTTTCGTTTTGAATGTTCTCGCTAAGGTGGATTTTGAGGTAAGTACCTATGTATGGAAATTAATTAATTTTGAAATTTTTGCAGATTCCCTGGAGCCAGACGCGCGGGCGAGGTGTCAGGAGAAGCGTCTCGGCGCGGGCTAGCTAGCTGTGACGTTTTCGGGAATAAGGGTTGAACAAAATTTTTAGGGGTGGTCAAAAAACCACTTTTTTCGGGCAAAAAACGTGTTTTCAGCGACCGGGAAGGGTGTCAGTTCGCGCACAGCGCCGGGAACCCGAGGTTAGTATGGCGAAAACACGATTCCGCAAACAGGAAGAAAATCGAATGAAGGGTTCCGTAGTTAGAACCAGGTTAGTATGTTGAATTTAGTAAAAAAGGGGTTGGTGCCAAAATTAAAACCACCCTTGCAGATTTGTCAAAAATTTTGCGTCAATAAGTTATGGGACGCCTATTAAAGTTTTCTGGAACAGAAAACCGCTTCAAAAACGCAGTCCAGACGCCCAAGAAATTACGATTTTCGTTTTGAATGTTCTCGCTAAGGTGGATTTTGAGGTAAGTACCTATGTATGGAAATTAATTAATTTTGAAATTTTTGCAGATTCCCTGGAGCCAGACGCGCGGGCGAGGTGTCAGGAGAAGCGTCTCGGCGCGGGCTAGCTAGCTGTGACGTTTTCGGGAATAAGGGTTGAACAAAATTTTTAGGGGTGGTCAAAAAACCACTTTTTTCGGGCAAAAAACGTGTTTTCAGCGACCGGGAAGGGTGTCAGTTCGCGCACAGCGCCGGGAACCCGAGGTTAGTATGGCGAAAACACGATTCCGCAAACAGGAAGAAAATCGAATGAAGGGTTCCGTAGTTAGAACCAGGTTAGTATGTTGAATTTAGTAAAAAAGGGGTTGGTGCCAAAATTAAAACCACCCTTGCAGATTTGTCAAAAATTTTGCGTCAATAAGTTATGGGACGCCTATTAAAGTTTTCTGGAACAGAAAACCGCTTCAAAAACGCAGTCCAGACGCCCAAGAAATTACGATTTTCGTTTTGAATGTTCTCGCTAAGGTGGATTTTGAGGTAAGTACCTATGTATGGAAATTAATTAATTTTGAAATTTTTGCAGATTCCCTGGAGCCAGACGCGCGGGCGAGGTGTCAGGAGAAGCGTCTCGGCGCGGGCTAGCTAGCTGTGACGTTTTCGGGAATAAGGGTTGAACAAAATTTTTAGGGGTGGTCAAAAAACCACTTTTTTCGGGCAAAAAACGTGTTTTCAGCGACCGGGAAGGGTGTCAGTTCGCGCACAGCGCCGGGAACCCGAGGTTAGTATGGCGAAAACACGATTCCGCAAACAGGAAGAAAATCGAATGAAGGGTTCCGTAGTTAGAACCAGGTTAGTATGTTGAATTTAGTAAAAAAGGGGTTGGTGCCAAAATTAAAACCACCCTTGCAGATTTGTCAAAAATTTTGCGTCAATAAGTTATGGGACGCCTATTAAAGTTTTCTGGAACAGAAAACCGCTTCAAAAACGCAGTCCAGACGCCCAAGAAATTACGATTTTCGTTTTGAATGTTCTCGCTAAGGTGGATTTTGAGGTAAGTACCTATGTATGGAAATTAATTAATTTTGAAATTTTTGCAGATTCCCTGGAGCCAGACGCGCGGGCGAGGTGTCAGGAGAAGCGTCTCGGCGCGGGCTAGCTAGCTGTGACGTTTTCGGGAATAAGGGTTGAACAAAATTTTTAGGGGTGGTCAAAAAACCACTTTTTTCGGGCAAAAAACGTGTTTTCAGCGACCGGGAAGGGTGTCAGTTCGCGCACAGCGCCGGGAACCCGAGGTTAGTATGGCGAAAACACGATTCCGCAAACAGGAAGAAAATCGAATGAAGGGTTCCGTAGTTAGAACCAGGTTAGTATGTTGAATTTAGTAAAAAAGGGGTTGGTGCCAAAATTAAAACCACCCTTGCAGATTTGTCAAAAATTTTGCGTCAATAAGTTATGGGACGCCTATTAAAGTTTTCTGGAACAGAAAACCGCTTCAAAAACGCAGTCCAGACGCCCAAGAAATTACGATTTTCGTTTTGAATGTTCTCGCTAAGGTGGATTTTGAGGTAAGTACCTATGTATGGAAATTAATTAATTTTGAAATTTTTGCAGATTCCCTGGAGCCAGACGCGCGGGCGAGGTGTCAGGAGAAGCGTCTCGGCGCGGGCTAGCTAGCTGTGACGTTTTCGGGAATAAGGGTTGAACAAAATTTTTAGGGGTGGTCAAAAAACCACTTTTTTCGGGCAAAAAACGTGTTTTCAGCGACCGGGAAGGGTGTCAGTTCGCGCACAGCGCCGGGAACCCGAGGTTAGTATGGCGAAAACACGATTCCGCAAACAGGAAGAAAATCGAATGAAGGGTTCCGTAGTTAGAACCAGGTTAGTATGTTGAATTTAGTAAAAAAGGGGTTGGTGCCAAAATTAAAACCACCCTTGCAGATTTGTCAAAAATTTTGCGTCAATAAGTTATGGGACGCCTATTAAAGTTTTCTGGAACAGAAAACCGCTTCAAAAACGCAGTCCAGACGCCCAAGAAATTACGATTTTCGTTTTGAATGTTCTCGCTAAGGTGGATTTTGAGGTAAGTACCTATGTATGGAAATTAATTAATTTTGAAATTTTTGCAGATTCCCTGGAGCCAGACGCGCGGGCGAGGTGTCAGGAGAAGCGTCTCGGCGCGGGCTAGCTAGCTGTGACGTTTTCGGGAATAAGGGTTGAACAAAATTTTTAGGGGTGGTCAAAAAACCACTTTTTTCGGGCAAAAAACGTGTTTTCAGCGACCGGGAAGGGTGTCAGTTCGCGCACAGCGCCGGGAACCCGAGGTTAGTATGGCGAAAACACGATTCCGCAAACAGGAAGAAAATCGAATGAAGGGTTCCGTAGTTAGAACCAGGTTAGTATGTTGAATTTAGTAAAAAAGGGGTTGGTGCCAAAATTAAAACCACCCTTGCAGATTTGTCAAAAATTTTGCGTCAATAAGTTATGGGACGCCTATTAAAGTTTTCTGGAACAGAAAACCGCTTCAAAAACGCAGTCCAGACGCCCAAGAAATTACGATTTTCGTTTTGAATGTTCTCGCTAAGGTGGATTTTGAGGTAAGTACCTATGTATGGAAATTAATTAATTTTGAAATTTTTGCAGATTCCCTGGAGCCAGACGCGCGGGCGAGGTGTCAGGAGAAGCGTCTCGGCGCGGGCTAGCTAGCTGTGACGTTTTCGGGAATAAGGGTTGAACAAAATTTTTAGGGGTGGTCAAAAAACCACTTTTTTCGGGCAAAAAACGTGTTTTCAGCGACCGGGAAGGGTGTCAGTTCGCGCACAGCGCCGGGAACCCGAGGTTAGTATGGCGAAAACACGATTCCGCAAACAGGAAGAAAATCGAATGAAGGGTTCCGTAGTTAGAACCAGGTTAGTATGTTGAATTTAGTAAAAAAGGGGTTGGTGCCAAAATTAAAACCACCCTTGCAGATTTGTCAAAAATTTTGCGTCAATAAGTTATGGGACGCCTATTAAAGTTTTCTGGAACAGAAAACCGCTTCAAAAACGCAGTCCAGACGCCCAAGAAATTACGATTTTCGTTTTGAATGTTCTCGCTAAGGTGGATTTTGAGGTAAGTACCTATGTATGGAAATTAATTAATTTTGAAATTTTTGCAGATTCCCTGGAGCCAGACGCGCGGGCGAGGTGTCAGGAGAAGCGTCTCGGCGCGGGCTAGCTAGCTGTGACGTTTTCGGGAATAAGGGTTGAACAAAATTTTTAGGGGTGGTCAAAAAACCACTTTTTTCGGGCAAAAAACGTGTTTTCAGCGACCGGGAAGGGTGTCAGTTCGCGCACAGCGCCGGGAACCCGAGGTTAGTATGGCGAAAACACGATTCCGCAAACAGGAAGAAAATCGAATGAAGGGTTCCGTAGTTAGAACCAGGTTAGTATGTTGAATTTAGTAAAAAAGGGGTTGGTGCCAAAATTAAAACCACCCTTGCAGATTTGTCAAAAATTTTGCGTCAATAAGTTATGGGACGCCTATTAAAGTTTTCTGGAACAGAAAACCGCTTCAAAAACGCAGTCCAGACGCCCAAGAAATTACGATTTTCGTTTTGAATGTTCTCGCTAAGGTGGATTTTGAGGTAAGTACCTATGTATGGAAATTAATTAATTTTGAAATTTTTGCAGATTCCCTGGAGCCAGACGCGCGGGCGAGGTGTCAGGAGAAGCGTCTCGGCGCGGGCTAGCTAGCTGTGACGTTTTCGGGAATAAGGGTTGAACAAAATTTTTAGGGGTGGTCAAAAAACCACTTTTTTCGGGCAAAAAACGTGTTTTCAGCGACCGGGAAGGGTGTCAGTTCGCGCACAGCGCCGGGAACCCGAGGTTAGTATGGCGAAAACACGATTCCGCAAACAGGAAGAAAATCGAATGAAGGGTTCCGTAGTTAGAACCAGGTTAGTATGTTGAATTTAGTAAAAAAGGGGTTGGTGCCAAAATTAAAACCACCCTTGCAGATTTGTCAAAAATTTTGCGTCAATAAGTTATGGGACGCCTATTAAAGTTTTCTGGAACAGAAAACCGCTTCAAAAACGCAGTCCAGACGCCCAAGAAATTACGATTTTCGTTTTGAATGTTCTCGCTAAGGTGGATTTTGAGGTAAGTACCTATGTATGGAAATTAATTAATTTTGAAATTTTTGCAGATTCCCTGGAGCCAGACGCGCGGGCGAGGTGTCAGGAGAAGCGTCTCGGCGCGGGCTAGCTAGCTGTGACGTTTTCGGGAATAAGGGTTGAACAAAATTTTTAGGGGTGGTCAAAAAACCACTTTTTTCGGGCAAAAAACGTGTTTTCAGCGACCGGGAAGGGTGTCAGTTCGCGCACAGCGCCGGGAACCCGAGGTTAGTATGGCGAAAACACGATTCCGCAAACAGGAAGAAAATCGAATGAAGGGTTCCGTAGTTAGAACCAGGTTAGTATGTTGAATTTAGTAAAAAAGGGGTTGGTGCCAAAATTAAAACCACCCTTGCAGATTTGTCAAAAATTTTGCGTCAATAAGTTATGGGACGCCTATTAAAGTTTTCTGGAACAGAAAACCGCTTCAAAAACGCAGTCCAGACGCCCAAGAAATTACGATTTTCGTTTTGAATGTTCTCGCTAAGGTGGATTTTGAGGTAAGTACCTATGTATGGAAATTAATTAATTTTGAAATTTTTGCAGATTCCCTGGAGCCAGACGCGCGGGCGAGGTGTCAGGAGAAGCGTCTCGGCGCGGGCTAGCTAGCTGTGACGTTTTCGGGAATAAGGGTTGAACAAAATTTTTAGGGGTGGTCAAAAAACCACTTTTTTCGGGCAAAAAACGTGTTTTCAGCGACCGGGAAGGGTGTCAGTTCGCGCACAGCGCCGGGAACCCGAGGTTAGTATGGCGAAAACACGATTCCGCAAACAGGAAGAAAATCGAATGAAGGGTTCCGTAGTTAGAACCAGGTTAGTATGTTGAATTTAGTAAAAAAGGGGTTGGTGCCAAAATTAAAACCACCCTTGCAGATTTGTCAAAAATTTTGCGTCAATAAGTTATGGGACGCCTATTAAAGTTTTCTGGAACAGAAAACCGCTTCAAAAACGCAGTCCAGACGCCCAAGAAATTACGATTTTCGTTTTGAATGTTCTCGCTAAGGTGGATTTTGAGGTAAGTACCTATGTATGGAAATTAATTAATTTTGAAATTTTTGCAGATTCCCTGGAGCCAGACGCGCGGGCGAGGTGTCAGGAGAAGCGTCTCGGCGCGGGCTAGCTAGCTGTGACGTTTTCGGGAATAAGGGTTGAACAAAATTTTTAGGGGTGGTCAAAAAACCACTTTTTTCGGGCAAAAAACGTGTTTTCAGCGACCGGGAAGGGTGTCAGTTCGCGCACAGCGCCGGGAACCCGAGGTTAGTATGGCGAAAACACGATTCCGCAAACAGGAAGAAAATCGAATGAAGGGTTCCGTAGTTAGAACCAGGTTAGTATGTTGAATTTAGTAAAAAAGGGGTTGGTGCCAAAATTAAAACCACCCTTGCAGATTTGTCAAAAATTTTGCGTCAATAAGTTATGGGACGCCTATTAAAGTTTTCTGGAACAGAAAACCGCTTCAAAAACGCAGTCCAGACGCCCAAGAAATTACGATTTTCGTTTTGAATGTTCTCACTAAGGTGGATTTTGAGGTAAGTACCTATGTATGGAAATTAATTAATTTTGAAATTTTTGCAGATTCCCTGGAGCCAGACGCGCGGGCGAGGTGTCAGGAGAAGCGTCTCGGCGCGGGCTAGCTAGCTGTGACGTTTTCGGGAATAAGGGTTGAACAAAATTTTTAGGGGTGGTCAAAAAACCACTTTTTTCGGGCAAAAAACGTGTTTTCAGCGACCGGGAAGGGTGTCAGTTCGCGCACAGCGCCGGGAACCCGAGGTTAGTATGGCGAAAACACGATTCCGCAAACAGGAAGAAAATCGAATGAAGGGTTCCGTAGTTAGAACCAGGTTAGTATGTTGAATTTAGTAAAAAAGGGGTTGGTGCCAAAATTAAAACCACCCTTGCAGATTTGTCAAAAATTTTGCGTCAATAAGTTATGGGACGCCTATTAAAGTTTTCTGGAACAGAAAACCGCTTCAAAAACGCAGTCCAGACGCCCAAGAAATTACGATTTTCGTTTTGAATGTTCTCGCTAAGGTGGATTTTGAGGTAAGTACCTATGTATGGAAATTAATTAATTTTGAAATTTTTGCAGATTCCCTGGAGCCAGACGCGCGGGCGAGGTGTCAGGAGAAGCGTCTCGGCGCGGGCTAGCTAGCTGTGACGTTTTCGGGAATAAGGGTTGAACAAAATTTTTAGGGGTGGTCAAAAAACCACTTTTTTCGGGCAAAAAACGTGTTTTCAGCGACCGGGAAGGGTGTCAGTTCGCGCACAGCGCCGGGAACCCGAGGTTAGTATGGCGAAAACACGATTCCGCAAACAGGAAGAAAATCGAATGAAGGGTTCCGTAGTTAGAACCAGGTTAGTATGTTGAATTTAGTAAAAAAGGGGTTGGTGCCAAAATTAAAACCACCCTTGCAGATTTGTCAAAAATTTTGCGTCAATAAGTTATGGGACGCCTATTAAAGTTTTCTGGAACAGAAAACCGCTTCAAAAACGCAGTCCAGACGCCCAAGAAATTACGATTTTCGTTTTGAATGTTCTCGCTAAGGTGGATTTTGAGGTAAGTACCTATGTATGGAAATTAATTAATTTTGAAATTTTTGCAGATTCCCTGGAGCCAGACGCGCGGGCGAGGTGTCAGGAGAAGCGTCTCGGCGCGGGCTAGCTAGCTGTGACGTTTTCGGGAATAAGGGTTGAACAAAATTTTTAGGGGTGGTCAAAAAACCACTTTTTTCGGGCAAAAAACGTGTTTTCAGCGACCGGGAAGGGTGTCAGTTCGCGCACAGCGCCGGGAACCCGAGGTTAGTATGGCGAAAACACGATTCCGCAAACAGGAAGAAAATCGAATGAAGGGTTCCGTAGTTAGAACCAGGTTAGTATGTTGAATTTAGTAAAAAAGGGGTTGGTGCCAAAATTAAAACCACCCTTGCAGATTTGTCAAAAATTTTGCGTCAATAAGTTATGGGACGCCTATTAAAGTTTTCTGGAACAGAAAACCGCTTCAAAAACGCAGTCCAGACGCCCAAGAAATTACGATTTTCGTTTTGAATGTTCTCGCTAAGGTGGATTTTGAGGTAAGTACCTATGTATGGAAATTAATTAATTTTGAAATTTTTGCAGATTCCCTGGAGCCAGACGCGCGGGCGAGGTGTCAGGAGAAGCGTCTCGGCGCGGGCTAGCTAGCTGTGACGTTTTCGGGAATAAGGGTTGAACAAAATTTTTAGGGGTGGTCAAAAAACCACTTTTTTCGGGCAAAAAACGTGTTTTCAGCGACCGGGAAGGGTGTCAGTTCGCGCACAGCGCCGGGAACCCGAGGTTAGTATGGCGAAAACACGATTCCGCAAACAGGAAGAAAATCGAATGAAGGGTTCCGTAGTTAGAACCAGGTTAGTATGTTGAATTTAGTAAAAAAGGGGTTGGTGCCAAAATTAAAACCACCCTTGCAGATTTGTCAAAAATTTTGCGTCAATAAGTTATGGGACGCCTATTAAAGTTTTCTGGAACAGAAAACCGCTTCAAAAACGCAGTCCAGACGCCCAAGAAATTACGATTTTCGTTTTGAATGTTCTCGCTAAGGTGGATTTTGAGGTAAGTACCTATGTATGGAAATTAATTAATTTTGAAATTTTTGCAGATTCCCTGGAGCCAGACGCGCGGGCGAGGTGTCAGGAGAAGCGTCTCGGCGCGGGCTAGCTAGCTGTGACGTTTTCGGGAATAAGGGTTGAACAAAATTTTTAGGGGTGGTCAAAAAACCACTTTTTTCGGGCAAAAAACGTGTTTTCAGCGACCGGGAAGGGTGTCAGTTCGCGCACAGCGCCGGGAACCCGAGGTTAGTATGGCGAAAACACGATTCCGCAAACAGGAAGAAAATCGAATGAAGGGTTCCGTAGTTAGAACCAGGTTAGTATGTTGAATTTAGTAAAAAAGGGGTTGGTGCCAAAATTAAAACCACCCTTGCAGATTTGTCAAAAATTTTGCGTCAATAAGTTATGGGACGCCTATTAAAGTTTTCTGGAACAGAAAACCGCTTCAAAAACGCAGTCCAGACGCCCAAGAAATTACGATTTTCGTTTTGAATGTTCTCGCTAAGGTGGATTTTGAGGTAAGTACCTATGTATGGAAATTAATTAATTTTGAAATTTTTGCAGATTCCCTGGAGCCAGACGCGCGGGCGAGGTGTCAGGAGAAGCGTCTCGGCGCGGGCTAGCTAGCTGTGACGTTTTCGGGAATAAGGGTTGAACAAAATTTTTAGGGGTGGTCAAAAAACCACTTTTTTCGGGCAAAAAACGTGTTTTCAGCGACCGGGAAGGGTGTCAGTTCGCGCACAGCGCCGGGAACCCGAGGTTAGTATGGCGAAAACACGATTCCGCAAACAGGAAGAAAATCGAATGAAGGGTTCCGTAGTTAGAACCAGGTTAGTATGTTGAATTTAGTAAAAAAGGGGTTGGTGCCAAAATTAAAACCACCCTTGCAGATTTGTCAAAAATTTTGCGTCAATAAGTTATGGGACGCCTATTAAAGTTTTCTGGAACAGAAAACCGCTTCAAAAACGCAGTCCAGACGCCCAAGAAATTACGATTTTCGTTTTGAATGTTCTCGCTAAGGTGGATTTTGAGGTAAGTACCTATGTATGGAAATTAATTAATTTTGAAATTTTTGCAGATTCCCTGGAGCCAGACGCGCGGGCGAGGTGTCAGGAGAAGCGTCTCGGCGCGGGCTAGCTAGCTGTGACGTTTTCGGGAATAAGGGTTGAACAAAATTTTTAGGGGTGGTCAAAAAACCACTTTTTTCGGGCAAAAAACGTGTTTTCAGCGACCGGGAAGGGTGTCAGTTCGCGCACAGCGCCGGGAACCCGAGGTTAGTATGGCGAAAACACGATTCCGCAAACAGGAAGAAAATCGAATGAAGGGTTCCGTAGTTAGAACCAGGTTAGTATGTTGAATTTAGTAAAAAAGGGGTTGGTGCCAAAATTAAAACCACCCTTGCAGATTTGTCAAAAATTTTGCGTCAATAAGTTATGGGACGCCTATTAAAGTTTTCTGGAACAGAAAACCGCTTCAAAAACGCAGTCCAGACGCCCAAGAAATTACGATTTTCGTTTTGAATGTTCTCGCTAAGGTGGATTTTGAGGTAAGTACCTATGTATGGAAATTAATTAATTTTGAAATTTTTGCAGATTCCCTGGAGCCAGACGCGCGGGCGAGGTGTCAGGAGAAGCGTCTCGGCGCGGGCTAGCTAGCTGTGACGTTTTCGGGAATAAGGGTTGAACAAAATTTTTAGGGGTGGTCAAAAAACCACTTTTTTCGGGCAAAAAACGTGTTTTCAGCGACCGGGAAGGGTGTCAGTTCGCGCACAGCGCCGGGAACCCGAGGTTAGTATGGCGAAAACACGATTCCGCAAACAGGAAGAAAATCGAATGAAGGGTTCCGTAGTTAGAACCAGGTTAGTATGTTGAATTTAGTAAAAAAGGGGTTGGTGCCAAAATTAAAACCACCCTTGCAGATTTGTCAAAAATTTTGCGTCAATAAGTTATGGGACGCCTATTAAAGTTTTCTGGAACAGAAAACCGCTTCAAAAACGCAGTCCAGACGCCCAAGAAATTACGATTTTCGTTTTGAATGTTCTCGCTAAGGTGGATTTTGAGGTAAGTACCTATGTATGGAAATTAATTAATTTTGAAATTTTTGCAGATTCCCTGGAGCCAGACGCGCGGGCGAGGTGTCAGGAGAAGCGTCTCGGCGCGGGCTAGCTAGCTGTGACGTTTTCGGGAATAAGGGTTGAACAAAATTTTTAGGGGTGGTCAAAAAACCACTTTTTTCGGGCAAAAAACGTGTTTTCAGCGACCGGGAAGGGTGTCAGTTCGCGCACAGCGCCGGGAACCCGAGGTTAGTATGGCGAAAACACGATTCCGCAAACAGGAAGAAAATCGAATGAAGGGTTCCGTAGTTAGAACCAGGTTAGTATGTTGAATTTAGTAAAAAAGGGGTTGGTGCCAAAATTAAAACCACCCTTGCAGATTTGTCAAAAATTTTGCGTCAATAAGTTATGGGACGCCTATTAAAGTTTTCTGGAACAGAAAACCGCTTCAAAAACGCAGTCCAGACGCCCAAGAAATTACGATTTTCGTTTTGAATGTTCTCGCTAAGGTGGATTTTGAGGTAAGTACCTATGTATGGAAATTAATTAATTTTGAAATTTTTGCAGATTCCCTGGAGCCAGACGCGCGGGCGAGGTGTCAGGAGAAGCGTCTCGGCGCGGGCTAGCTAGCTGTGACGTTTTCGGGAATAAGGGTTGAACAAAATTTTTAGGGGTGGTCAAAAAACCACTTTTTTCGGGCAAAAAACGTGTTTTCAGCGACCGGGAAGGGTGTCAGTTCGCGCACAGCGCCGGGAACCCGAGGTTAGTATGGCGAAAACACGATTCCGCAAACAGGAAGAAAATCGAATGAAGGGTTCCGTAGTTAGAACCAGGTTAGTATGTTGAATTTAGTAAAAAAGGGGTTGGTGCCAAAATTAAAACCACCCTTGCAGATTTGTCAAAAATTTTGCGTCAATAAGTTATGGGACGCCTATTAAAGTTTTCTGGAACAGAAAACCGCTTCAAAAACGCAGTCCAGACGCCCAAGAAATTACGATTTTCGTTTTGAATGTTCTCGCTTTTTTTTTTTTTTTTTTTTTTTTTTTATAGGATGGGAAATCATCAAATGACCCCTCCCGCTCTGGGTGGAGCGGCAGGGAGTGTCAGACTTTTACTGACTAAAACCCACCCTTAGTCCTCCTAGTGCCTTTCTTCCCAGGGCCGCGGTAACTCTTTCGAACAATTCCGCAACCCTGGCAGGCTCTGGCCCTGGCGGGCCCCGTCTCCGTTGCTGACTGCTCGTTGCTGACGGCGCGTTTGGAGTGAACGCGCCGTCGACTCTGGCCTGACCTGATCGGACAGCGAGCTACCCATTGCTCGCTGTCCGCAGGCGTCAGTCACTGCGCCTTGCCCAGGAGCGTCAGTTCCTGAGAGGCGCAGCGACCGACGTTCGTCTGGAGGAGGCGAAATGAGGCCATTACTGGCACTCCATTTCGGCCCCCTCCCGAGCAGTGGCAGCGGCGGCGACGGTGGCGGCGGCTGCGGCGGAAGCGACGGCGGCGGCGGCGGCGGTGGAGGAGGGTTTTCTCCTCGACCCGGCCCTGGCGGGTGGACCGCAGGCTTTGCCCCCAGCCCAGTGATCGGCCGGCTTGCCAGCTGCCGCACATGCGAAGCAGTGCGGCGCGGCGTCGCACGAGCCGGCCCTGTGACCGGGCTGACCACAGCGGAAGCAGTGGTCACTGCGGTCCACCTCCGAGGTGCAGCGTACTCCCACGTGGTTGCCAACTTGGCAACGGAAGCACCTCAGAGGTCTGGGCTCCAGCAGTTTTACCTGCGCGGAGACCCAGCCCACCAAAAGCCTTCGGCCCTCCGAGACTTTCTTGGCCGCCGACACGGGGCAGCTCACCACTACGGTTCGCATGCCCGTGTTGTCAGGACGGATGGTGCCCGCCTTCACCTCCTCCGCAGAGCACCCCCCCGTCCCGACGACGGCGGCCAACACCTCCTCCTCCGTGACGGAGTCGTCCAGGCCCAAGATGCGCATATCTATGCACTTCGTGGGCCTGGACACTCGGACGTCATCCGCGCCCAAGGACGCCCTAAGCCTTTCGGCTAGAGCGTCCGCGGCCGGACCGCTGCCTGCTCCAGGGATCTCGAGCATCCTGGCCCCGGTCATGGTGACCCTGAGCCGGAGACCCCCGACGATGCCAAGCTCACCGAGGTTGATGGCCTCCTTGGCCTTGGTGAGCGTATTGGCATACGTCACGCCCCTCTTCACCGCGTCCGGCTGCAGCGTTAAGACTACAGCCGCGGTCTTCGGGGCGCGGAGCGCAGCCGCGACGCCTCGCGCTCGCTGCCGCCGCCTTCTTTCCCGCCTCTTTGCCGCCCTGGCTGCCTTTCCCGCCTTCTTCTTCTCCCCGGCAACTTGCCATTCGGCTTGAGCCGGGGGAGGAGCTGAAGGCGAGGAAGCCGGGGGGAGCTGCTGCTCAGACGGCGCAGGAGCCTTCGCCGTCCGCGCAGCAACCCCACCCTTTCTCTTCCTTCCCGGGGCCGGGTCCGGTTTTCCCGACACCGGCTTCGTGGGTGCCGGCCCGGACCCTTTATCCTGGCCGGACGACCCCGGTGTGGCAGCCACGGCGGCCGCGTACGACGCCGCCTTCCGGCCTGGAGCCTTCCCACTCGCCGCTAACGGGGGGCGCAGGACGATGCCCTCCAGGACGGAAAACCGCGCCTGGAAGGCAGCCATCTCCTGCCGCACCAGGTCCAGCACCTGGCTCTCCTGCGGCACGGGCTGGCCGTCCTTCTTGCGCCCCCCCTGCGGCGCCCCCTGTGGGCCGGCTCCCCGGAGCCTGGCCAGGTCTGCGCGGAGCCCCTCGTTCTCCTTTCGGAGACGCTCCGTGGCGGCAGCTAAGCGGGCGACCTCCGCCCGCAGCTCGGACATCTCGTCCGGCGGAGGCCCACCCCTGGTAACCTCCGCTGCCGCCAGAATGGAGGCCATCGCCTCGCTTATGGCCTTGTTCTTAGAGGAAAGCTTCCTCTTCAAGGCCACATCGCGAAGCGCGGCCTCCACCACCTCCGCAAACCCGGCCCTCCGGTCATCCGGCTCGCCGCCGGAGGACTCCGAGCCATGAGCCCCACGACCGCCATCTTCAGGGGGTCGTCCAGCATCCTTGGAGGCAAGGACTCTGCCCTTGCCTCCCTCTCGGCCCTTACCCCGCCTGCTGGTGGAGATCTTACGGGCCGAGGCCACCTCTTCGCTACAAGACGACCCCCGGTCGTCTTCCGGCCTAGGCCGCTTGCGGAAGGACCTCGAGTCCTCCGCTGCAGTCCCTGCCCCCTCGGGTTCAGAGCTCGCCGAGCTAACTGTCACCAGGTCGTCGGAGTCCAACTCGGACTCCGACTCTGCACCCGGGTGACGCTCAGGCGAGCCCCTCCTCCAATATAGCGCGCCTCTTGCCGCGCTCCGCCCGACCGACACTCTGTCGGGCGAGCCAAAACTAAAACCGATCGGGTCCTCCTCGGATGGTTCGGATCGGGGGCCTCCTCGGCCCTTGTTGCCATCGGCAAACGGTTGGTGGACAGCCCTGTTGCCCCCCCCAGAATACGAGGGGCTTGACGCACGAGGCGTGGCGGATTCTCGGACCGCTGTGCAGTCCGTACCGCCCTGGGGTAGTTTCTGTTTAGCAGAACTGTCCATTGTTGTCCTTTTAAAGGGTGCGGTCCCTATCTCCCCTCCTCTCTCCCTCTCTCTCACTGCCTGCTCGCTGCCCTCACAGTCACGTCTGATGATCAGACGCGTACCAGAGAGCAGCGAGCAAGCCAATGAGACGCACACCGTCCGAGGACCCGAACACTGCTCAAGTCTCCGAACGGTGTGCCCCTCTTGTGTCTCTCTTGGTCTGGTCTCTCACTTGGGACCTTCCGGCATGAGTGGCTCTACCGGCAAAGCCCCCAAGATCACTGAGATACGCAAGCCCCACCACGACGGCAACGTGGAGACACGGTTGGTGGGGTGAATGTTCTCGCTAAGGTGGATTTTGAGGTAAGTACCTATGTATGGAAATTAATTAATTTTGAAATTTTTGCAGATTCCCTGGAGCCAGACGCGCGGGCGAGGTGTCAGGAGAAGCGTCTCGGCGCGGGCTAGCTAGCTGTGACGTTTTCGGGAATAAGGGTTGAACAAAATTTTTAGGGGTGGTCAAAAAACCACTTTTTTCGGGCAAAAAACGTGTTTTCAGCGACCGGGAAGGGTGTCAGTTCGCGCACAGCGCCGGGAACCCGAGGTTAGTATGGCGAAAACACGATTCCGCAAACAGGAAGAAAATCGAATGAAGGGTTCCGTAGTTAGAACCAGGTTAGTATGTTGAATTTAGTAAAAAAGGGGTTGGTGCCAAAATTAAAACCACCCTTGCAGATTTGTCAAAAATTTTGCGTCAATAAGTTATGGGACGCCTATTAAAGTTTTCTGGAACAGAAAACCGCTTCAAAAACGCAGTCCAGACGCCCAAGAAATTACGATTTTCGTTTTGAATGTTCTCGCTAAGGTGGATTTTGAGGTAAGTACCTATGTATGGAAATTAATTAATTTTGAAATTTTTGCAGATTCCCTGGAGCCAGACGCGCGGGCGAGGTGTCAGGAGAAGCGTCTCGGCGCGGGCTAGCTAGCTGTGACGTTTTCGGGAATAAGGGTTGAACAAAATTTTTAGGGGTGGTCAAAAAACCACTTTTTTCGGGCAAAAAACGTGTTTTCAGCGACCGGGAAGGGTGTCAGTTCGCGCACAGCGCCGGGAACCCGAGGTTAGTATGGCGAAAACACGATTCCGCAAACAGGAAGAAAATCGAATGAAGGGTTCCGTAGTTAGAACCAGGTTAGTATGTTGAATTTAGTAAAAAAGGGGTTGGTGCCAAAATTAAAACCACCCTTGCAGATTTGTCAAAAATTTTGCGTCAATAAGTTATGGGACGCCTATTAAAGTTTTCTGGAACAGAAAACCGCTTCAAAAACGCAGTCCAGACGCCCAAGAAATTACGATTTTCGTTTTGAATGTTCTCGCTAAGGTGGATTTTGAGGTAAGTACCTATGTATGGAAATTAATTAATTTTGAAATTTTTGCAGATTCCCTGGAGCCAGACGCGCGGGCGAGGTGTCAGGAGAAGCGTCTCGGCGCGGGCTAGCTAGCTGTGACGTTTTCGGGAATAAGGGTTGAACAAAATTTTTAGGGGTGGTCAAAAAACCACTTTTTTCGGGCAAAAAACGTGTTTTCAGCGACCGGGAAGGGTGTCAGTTCGCGCACAGCGCCGGGAACCCGAGGTTAGTATGGCGAAAACACGATTCCGCAAACAGGAAGAAAATCGAATGAAGGGTTCCGTAGTTAGAACCAGGTTAGTATGTTGAATTTAGTAAAAAAGGGGTTGGTGCCAAAATTAAAACCACCCTTGCAGATTTGTCAAAAATTTTGCGTCAATAAGTTATGGGACGCCTATTAAAGTTTTCTGGAACAGAAAACCGCTTCAAAAACGCAGTCCAGACGCCCAAGAAATTACGATTTTCGTTTTGAATGTTCTCGCTAAGGTGGATTTTGAGGTAAGTACCTATGTATGGAAATTAATTAATTTTGAAATTTTTGCAGATTCCCTGGAGCCAGACGCGCGGGCGAGGTGTCAGGAGAAGCGTCTCGGCGCGGGCTAGCTAGCTGTGACGTTTTCGGGAATAAGGGTTGAACAAAATTTTTAGGGGTGGTCAAAAAACCACTTTTTTCGGGCAAAAAACGTGTTTTCAGCGACCGGGAAGGGTGTCAGTTCGCGCACAGCGCCGGGAACCCGAGGTTAGTATGGCGAAAACACGATTCCGCAAACAGGAAGAAAATCGAATGAAGGGTTCCGTAGTTAGAACCAGGTTAGTATGTTGAATTTAGTAAAAAAGGGGTTGGTGCCAAAATTAAAACCACCCTTGCAGATTTGTCAAAAATTTTGCGTCAATAAGTTATGGGACGCCTATTAAAGTTTTCTGGAACAGAAAACCGCTTCAAAAACGCAGTCCAGACGCCCAAGAAATTACGATTTTCGTTTTGAATGTTCTCGCTAAGGTGGATTTTGAGGTAAGTACCTATGTATGGAAATTAATTAATTTTGAAATTTTTGCAGATTCCCTGGAGCCAGACGCGCGGGCGAGGTGTCAGGAGAAGCGTCTCGGCGCGGGCTAGCTAGCTGTGACGTTTTCGGGAATAAGGGTTGAACAAAATTTTTAGGGGTGGTCAAAAAACCACTTTTTTCGGGCAAAAAACGTGTTTTCAGCGACCGGGAAGGGTGTCAGTTCGCGCACAGCGCCGGGAACCCGAGGTTAGTATGGCGAAAACACGATTCCGCAAACAGGAAGAAAATCGAATGAAGGGTTCCGTAGTTAGAACCAGGTTAGTATGTTGAATTTAGTAAAAAAGGGGTTGGTGCCAAAATTAAAACCACCCTTGCAGATTTGTCAAAAATTTTGCGTCAATAAGTTATGGGACGCCTATTAAAGTTTTCTGGAACAGAAAACCGCTTCAAAAACGCAGTCCAGACGCCCAAGAAATTACGATTTTCGTTTTGAATGTTCTCGCTAAGGTGGATTTTGAGGTAAGTACCTATGTATGGAAATTAATTAATTTTGAAATTTTTGCAGATTCCCTGGAGCCAGACGCGCGGGCGAGGTGTCAGGAGAAGCGTCTCGGCGCGGGCTAGCTAGCTGTGACGTTTTCGGGAATAAGGGTTGAACAAAATTTTTAGGGGTGGTCAAAAAACCACTTTTTTCGGGCAAAAAACGTGTTTTCAGCGACCGGGAAGGGTGTCAGTTCGCGCACAGCGCCGGGAACCCGAGGTTAGTATGGCGAAAACACGATTCCGCAAACAGGAAGAAAATCGAATGAAGGGTTCCGTAGTTAGAACCAGGTTAGTATGTTGAATTTAGTAAAAAAGGGGTTGGTGCCAAAATTAAAACCACCCTTGCAGATTTGTCAAAAATTTTGCGTCAATAAGTTATGGGACGCCTATTAAAGTTTTCTGGAACAGAAAACCGCTTCAAAAACGCAGTCCAGACGCCCAAGAAATTACGATTTTCGTTTTGAATGTTCTCGCTAAGGTGGATTTTGAGGTAAGTACCTATGTATGGAAATTAATTAATTTTGAAATTTTTGCAGATTCCCTGGAGCCAGACGCGCGGGCGAGGTGTCAGGAGAAGCGTCTCGGCGCGGGCTAGCTAGCTGTGACGTTTTCGGGAATAAGGGTTGAACAAAATTTTTAGGGGTGGTCAAAAAACCACTTTTTTCGGGCAAAAAACGTGTTTTCAGCGACCGGGAAGGGTGTCAGTTCGCGCACAGCGCCGGGAACCCGAGGTTAGTATGGCGAAAACACGATTCCGCAAACAGGAAGAAAATCGAATGAAGGGTTCCGTAGTTAGAACCAGGTTAGTATGTTGAATTTAGTAAAAAAGGGGTTGGTGCCAAAATTAAAACCACCCTTGCAGATTTGTCAAAAATTTTGCGTCAATAAGTTATGGGACGCCTATTAAAGTTTTCTGGAACAGAAAACCGCTTCAAAAACGCAGTCCAGACGCCCAAGAAATTACGATTTTCGTTTTGAATGTTCTCGCTAAGGTGGATTTTGAGGTAAGTACCTATGTATGGAAATTAATTAATTTTGAAATTTTTGCAGATTCCCTGGAGCCAGACGCGCGGGCGAGGTGTCAGGAGAAGCGTCTCGGCGCGGGCTAGCTAGCTGTGACGTTTTCGGGAATAAGGGTTGAACAAAATTTTTAGGGGTGGTCAAAAAACCACTTTTTTCGGGCAAAAAACGTGTTTTCAGCGACCGGGAAGGGTGTCAGTTCGCGCACAGCGCCGGGAACCCGAGGTTAGTATGGCGAAAACACGATTCCGCAAACAGGAAGAAAATCGAATGAAGGGTTCCGTAGTTAGAACCAGGTTAGTATGTTGAATTTAGTAAAAAAGGGGTTGGTGCCAAAATTAAAACCACCCTTGCAGATTTGTCAAAAATTTTGCGTCAATAAGTTATGGGACGCCTATTAAAGTTTTCTGGAACAGAAAACCGCTTCAAAAACGCAGTCCAGACGCCCAAGAAATTACGATTTTCGTTTTGAATGTTCTCGCTAAGGTGGATTTTGAGGTAAGTACCTATGTATGGAAATTAATTAATTTTGAAATTTTTGCAGATTCCCTGGAGCCAGACGCGCGGGCGAGGTGTCAGGAGAAGCGTCTCGGCGCGGGCTAGCTAGCTGTGACGTTTTCGGGAATAAGGGTTGAACAAAATTTTTAGGGGTGGTCAAAAAACCACTTTTTTCGGGCAAAAAACGTGTTTTCAGCGACCGGGAAGGGTGTCAGTTCGCGCACAGCGCCGGGAACCCGAGGTTAGTATGGCGAAAACACGATTCCGCAAACAGGAAGAAAATCGAATGAAGGGTTCCGTAGTTAGAACCAGGTTAGTATGTTGAATTTAGTAAAAAAGGGGTTGGTGCCAAAATTAAAACCACCCTTGCAGATTTGTCAAAAATTTTGCGTCAATAAGTTATGGGACGCCTATTAAAGTTTTCTGGAACAGAAAACCGCTTCAAAAACGCAGTCCAGACGCCCAAGAAATTACGATTTTCGTTTTGAATGTTCTCGCTAAGGTGGATTTTGAGGTAAGTACCTATGTATGGAAATTAATTAATTTTGAAATTTTTGCAGATTCCCTGGAGCCAGACGCGCGGGCGAGGTGTCAGGAGAAGCGTCTCGGCGCGGGCTAGCTAGCTGTGACGTTTTCGGGAATAAGGGTTGAACAAAATTTTTAGGGGTGGTCAAAAAACCACTTTTTTCGGGCAAAAAACGTGTTTTCAGCGACCGGGAAGGGTGTCAGTTCGCGCACAGCGCCGGGAACCCGAGGTTAGTATGGCGAAAACACGATTCCGCAAACAGGAAGAAAATCGAATGAAGGGTTCCGTAGTTAGAACCAGGTTAGTATGTTGAATTTAGTAAAAAAGGGGTTGGTGCCAAAATTAAAACCACCCTTGCAGATTTGTCAAAAATTTTGCGTCAATAAGTTATGGGACGCCTATTAAAGTTTTCTGGAACAGAAAACCGCTTCAAAAACGCAGTCCAGACGCCCAAGAAATTACGATTTTCGTTTTGAATGTTCTCGCTAAGGTGGATTTTGAGGTAAGTACCTATGTATGGAAATTAATTAATTTTGAAATTTTTGCAGATTCCCTGGAGCCAGACGCGCGGGCGAGGTGTCAGGAGAAGCGTCTCGGCGCGGGCTAGCTAGCTGTGACGTTTTCGGGAATAAGGGTTGAACAAAATTTTTAGGGGTGGTCAAAAAACCACTTTTTTCGGGCAAAAAACGTGTTTTCAGCGACCGGGAAGGGTGTCAGTTCGCGCACAGCGCCGGGAACCCGAGGTTAGTATGGCGAAAACACGATTCCGCAAACAGGAAGAAAATCGAATGAAGGGTTCCGTAGTTAGAACCAGGTTAGTATGTTGAATTTAGTAAAAAAGGGGTTGGTGCCAAAATTAAAACCACCCTTGCAGATTTGTCAAAAATTTTGCGTCAATAAGTTATGGGACGCCTATTAAAGTTTTCTGGAACAGAAAACCGCTTCAAAAACGCAGTCCAGACGCCCAAGAAATTACGATTTTCGTTTTGAATGTTCTCGCTAAGGTGGATTTTGAGGTAAGTACCTATGTATGGAAATTAATTAATTTTGAAATTTTTGCAGATTCCCTGGAGCCAGACGCGCGGGCGAGGTGTCAGGAGAAGCGTCTCGGCGCGGGCTAGCTAGCTGTGACGTTTTCGGGAATAAGGGTTGAACAAAATTTTTAGGGGTGGTCAAAAAACCACTTTTTTCGGGCAAAAAACGTGTTTTCAGCGACCGGGAAGGGTGTCAGTTCGCGCACAGCGCCGGGAACCCGAGGTTAGTATGGCGAAAACACGATTCCGCAAACAGGAAGAAAATCGAATGAAGGGTTCCGTAGTTAGAACCAGGTTAGTATGTTGAATTTAGTAAAAAAGGGGTTGGTGCCAAAATTAAAACCACCCTTGCAGATTTGTCAAAAATTTTGCGTCAATAAGTTATGGGACGCCTATTAAAGTTTTCTGGAACAGAAAACCGCTTCAAAAACGCAGTCCAGACGCCCAAGAAATTACGATTTTCGTTTTGAATGTTCTCGCTTTTTTTTTTTTTTTTTTTTTTTTTTATAGGATGGGAAATCATCAAATGACCCCTCCCGCTCTGGGTGGAGCGGCAGGGAGTGTCAGACTTTTACTGACTAAAACCCACCCTTTAGTCCTCCTAGTGCCTTTCTTCCCAGGGCCGCGGTAACTCTTTCGAACAAATCCGCAACCCTGGTAGGCTCTGGCCTTAACGGGCCCCGACCCATGCTGACGACTGCTGGCTTGGCGCGCGTAGAACACAGCGCGCCGTCAACCCGGGCCTGTTCTGATCGGACGGCGAGCTACCCATTGCTCGCCGTCCACAGGCATCAGTCACTGCGCCATGCTCAGGAGCATCAGTTCCTGGGCGGCGCAGTGGCTGACGTTCAACAGGAGGGGGTGAAATGGGGCCATTACTGGCACTCCATTTCAGACCCCTCCGGAGCCCGTTGTAGGGGCTCCACTGCGGCTGTTGCAGTAGCAGCAGCCGCAGTGGAACCGGCTTTGGCGGCGGAGGAAGCGGCGGCGGTGGCGGCGGTCGCGGCAGAGACGGCGGTGGCGGAGGGCTTTCTCCGATTTCCGGCTTTGGTGGGTGGGGCGCAGGCCCTACCCCCAGCCCAGTGGTCGGCCGGCTTGCCAGCTGCCGCACAGACTACGCAGTGCGGCGCGGCGACGCAAGAGCCGGCCCTGTGACCGGGCTGACCGCAGCGGAAACAAAGACCGCTGCGGTCCACCTCCGAGGTGCATTGTGCTCCCACATGGTGGCCCACTTGGCACCGGAAGCACCTCAGAGGTCGGGGTTCCAGCAGTTTGACCTGCGCGGAAACCCAACCCACCAAAAACCTTCGGCCCTCCGTGATGGTTTTGGCCGCCGACACGGGGCAGCTCACCACAATGGTGCGCGTGCCCGTGTTGTCAGGACGTAGGGTGCCCGCCTTCACCTCCTCTGCTGAGCACCCCCCCGTCCTAACGACGGCGGCCACCACCTCCGCCTCCGTGACGGAGTCGTCCAGGCCCAAGATGCGCATGTCGATGCGCTTGGTGGGCCTGGACACTCGGGCATCGTCCGCGCTTAGGGACGCCCTGAGCCTTTCGGCTAGTGCGTCTGCGGTTGGGCCGCTGGCTGCCCCGGGGATCTCCAGCATCCGGGCCCCAGTCATGGTGACCCGGAGCCGAAGGCCCCCCACGATGCCCAGCTCACCAAGGTTCACTGCCTCCTTCGCCTTGGTGAGCACGTCCGCGTACGTCACGCCCCTCTTCGCCGCGTCCGGCTGCAGCGTAAGAACTACAGCCGCGGTTTTCGGGGGGCGCAGCGCAGCCGCGACGCTTCGCGCCTTCTGCCGCCGCCTCCTCTCCCGCCTCTTGGCCGCCCTGGCTGCCTTTCCCGCCTTCCTCTTCTCCCCGGCCACTTGCCATTCGGCTTGAGCCGGGGGAGGAGCTGAAGGCGAGGAAGCCGGGGGGAGCTGCTGCTCAGACTGCGCAGGAGCTTTCGCCGTCCGCGCAGCAACCCCACCCTTCCTCTTCCTTCCCGGGGCCGGGTCCGGTTTTCCCGGCACCGGCTTCGCGGGTGCTGGCCCGGACCTTTTGTCCTGGCCGGACGACCCCGGTGTGGCAGCCACGGCGGCCGCATATGACGCCTTTTTCTGGCCTTGGGGGGCCTTCCCACTCGCCGCTAACGGGGGGCGCAGGACAATGCCCTCCAGGACGGAGAACCGCGCCTGGAAGGCTGCCATCTCTTGCCGCACGAGGTCCAGCACCTGACTCTCCTGCGGCACGGGACAGCTGTCCTCTCTGCGCCCCCTTTGAGGCGCCCCCTGTGGGCCGGCTCCCCGGAGCCTGGCCAGGTCTGCGCGGAGCCCCTCGTTCTCCTTCTGGAGACGCTCCGTGGCGGCAGCCAAGCGGGCGACCTCCGCCCGCAGCTTGGACATCTCGTCCCGCGGAGGCCCCCCTGGGTTAGCCTCCGCTGCCGCCAGAATGGAGGCCATCGCCTCGCTTATGGCCTTGTTCTTTGAGGAAAGCTTCCTCTTCAAGGCCACATCGCGAAGCGCGGCCTCCACCACCTCCACAAACCCGGCCCTCCGGTCATCCGGCTCACCGCCGGAGGACTCCGAAACAGGAGCCCCGCGACCACCCTCTCCGGGGGGTCGTCCGTCAGCGACGAGCTCCTCGGCTCGCTGACCAGCCACCTTGGAGGCGGGCAATCTCCCCTTGCCTCCCTCTCGGCCCTTGCCCCGCCTACTGGTGGGGATTTTCCGAGCCGAGGCCACCTCCTCGCTGCAGGACGACCCCCGGTCGTCCTCTGGTCTAGGCCGCTTGCGGAAGGACCTAGAGTCCTCCGCGCCTGTCCCCGCCCCCTCGGGTCCAGAGCTCGCCGAGCTCACGGTCACCAGGTCGTCGGAGTCCAACTCGGACTCCGACTCTGCACCCACGTGACGCTCAGGCGAGCCCTCCCTCCAGAACAGCGCGCCTCCAACCGCGCTCCGCCCGACCGACGCTTTGTCGGATGAGCCAAAATCATACCCGATCAGTTCCTGAAAGGACGGTTTGGATCGGGGGCCTCCTCGGCCACTGTTGCCCTTGGCAATCGGAGAATAAAGGACACTTTTGCCCCCCCCAGAATACGAGGGGCTTGACGCACAAGGCGTGGCGGATTCCCGGACTGCTGTGCAGTCCGAACCGCCCTGGGGTAGTGTCTCTTTTATCGTGCCTTTATCCATATTTTCCTTTTTGAGGGTGCGGTCCCTTTCTCCCCTTCTCCCTTCTCTCCCTCTCTCACTGCTTGCTCGCCGCCCTCGCAGTCACGTCTGATGATCAGACGCGTACCAGAGAGCAGCGAGCAAGCCAATGAGACGCACACCGTCCGAGGACCCGAACACTGCTCAAGTCTCCGAACGGTGTGCCCCTCTTGTGTCTCTCTTGGTCTGGTCTCTCACTTGGGACCTTCCGGCATGAGTGGCTCTACCGGCAAAGCCCCCAAGATCATTGAGACACGCAAGCCCCACCACGACGACAACGTGGAGACACGGTTGGTGGGGTGAATGTTCTCGCTAAGGTGGATTTTGAGGTAAGTACCTATGTATGGAAATTAATTAATTTTGAAATTTTTGCAGATTCCCTGGAGCCAGACGCGCGGGCGAGGTGTCAGGAGAAGCGTCTCGGCGCGGGCTAGCTAGCTGTGACGTTTTCGGGAATAAGGGTTGAACAAAATTTTTAGGGGTGGTCAAAAAACCACTTTTTTCGGGCAAAAAACGTGTTTTCAGCGACCGGGAAGGGTGTCAGTTCGCGCACAGCGCCGGGAACCCGAGGTTAGTATGGCGAAAACACGATTCCGCAAACAGGAAGAAAATCGAATGAAGGGTTCCGTAGTTAGAACCAGGTTAGTATGTTGAATTTAGTAAAAAAGGGGTTGGTGCCAAAATTAAAACCACCCTTGCAGATTTGTCAAAAATTTTGCGTCAATAAGTTATGGGACGCCTATTAAAGTTTTCTGGAACAGAAAACCGCTTCAAAAACGCAGTCCAGACGCCCAAGAAATTACGATTTTCGTTTTGAATGTTCTCGCTAAGGTGGATTTTGAGGTAAGTACCTATGTATGGAAATTAATTAATTTTGAAATTTTTGCAGATTCCCTGGAGCCAGACGCGCGGGCGAGGTGTCAGGAGAAGCGTCTCGGCGCGGGCTAGCTAGCTGTGACGTTTTCGGGAATAAGGGTTGAACAAAATTTTTAGGGGTGGTCAAAAAACCACTTTTTTCGGGCAAAAAACGTGTTTTCAGCGACCGGGAAGGGTGTCAGTTCGCGCACAGCGCCGGGAACCCGAGGTTAGTATGGCGAAAACACGATTCCGCAAACAGGAAGAAAATCGAATGAAGGGTTCCGTAGTTAGAACCAGGTTAGTATGTTGAATTTAGTAAAAAAGGGGTTGGTGCCAAAATTAAAACCACCCTTGCAGATTTGTCAAAAATTTTGCGTCAATAAGTTATGGGACGCCTATTAAAGTTTTCTGGAACAGAAAACCGCTTCAAAAACGCAGTCCAGACGCCCAAGAAATTACGATTTTCGTTTTGAATGTTCTCGCTAAGGTGGATTTTGAGGTAAGTACCTATGTATGGAAATTAATTAATTTTGAAATTTTTGCAGATTCCCTGGAGCCAGACGCGCGGGCGAGGTGTCAGGAGAAGCGTCTCGGCGCGGGCTAGCTAGCTGTGACGTTTTCGGGAATAAGGGTTGAACAAAATTTTTAGGGGTGGTCAAAAAACCACTTTTTTCGGGCAAAAAACGTGTTTTCAGCGACCGGGAAGGGTGTCAGTTCGCGCACAGCGCCGGGAACCCGAGGTTAGTATGGCGAAAACACGATTCCGCAAACAGGAAGAAAATCGAATGAAGGGTTCCGTAGTTAGAACCAGGTTAGTATGTTGAATTTAGTAAAAAAGGGGTTGGTGCCAAAATTAAAACCACCCTTGCAGATTTGTCAAAAATTTTGCGTCAATAAGTTATGGGACGCCTATTAAAGTTTTCTGGAACAGAAAACCGCTTCAAAAACGCAGTCCAGACGCCCAAGAAATTACGATTTTCGTTTTGAATGTTCTCGCTAAGGTGGATTTTGAGGTAAGTACCTATGTATGGAAATTAATTAATTTTGAAATTTTTGCAGATTCCCTGGAGCCAGACGCGCGGGCGAGGTGTCAGGAGAAGCGTCTCGGCGCGGGCTAGCTAGCTGTGACGTTTTCGGGAATAAGGGTTGAACAAAATTTTTAGGGGTGGTCAAAAAACCACTTTTTTCGGGCAAAAAACGTGTTTTCAGCGACCGGGAAGGGTGTCAGTTCGCGCACAGCGCCGGGAACCCGAGGTTAGTATGGCGAAAACACGATTCCGCAAACAGGAAGAAAATCGAATGAAGGGTTCCGTAGTTAGAACCAGGTTAGTATGTTGAATTTAGTAAAAAAGGGGTTGGTGCCAAAATTAAAACCACCCTTGCAGATTTGTCAAAAATTTTGCGTCAATAAGTTATGGGACGCCTATTAAAGTTTTCTGGAACAGAAAACCGCTTCAAAAACGCAGTCCAGACGCCCAAGAAATTACGATTTTCGTTTTGAATGTTCTCGCTAAGGTGGATTTTGAGGTAAGTACCTATGTATGGAAATTAATTAATTTTGAAATTTTTGCAGATTCCCTGGAGCCAGACGCGCGGGCGAGGTGTCAGGAGAAGCGTCTCGGCGCGGGCTAGCTAGCTGTGACGTTTTCGGGAATAAGGGTTGAACAAAATTTTTAGGGGTGGTCAAAAAACCACTTTTTTCGGGCAAAAAACGTGTTTTCAGCGACCGGGAAGGGTGTCAGTTCGCGCACAGCGCCGGGAACCCGAGGTTAGTATGGCGAAAACACGATTCCGCAAACAGGAAGAAAATCGAATGAAGGGTTCCGTAGTTAGAACCAGGTTAGTATGTTGAATTTAGTAAAAAAGGGGTTGGTGCCAAAATTAAAACCACCCTTGCAGATTTGTCAAAAATTTTGCGTCAATAAGTTATGGGACGCCTATTAAAGTTTTCTGGAACAGAAAACCGCTTCAAAAACGCAGTCCAGACGCCCAAGAAATTACGATTTTCGTTTTGAATGTTCTCGCTAAGGTGGATTTTGAGGTAAGTACCTATGTATGGAAATTAATTAATTTTGAAATTTTTGCAGATTCCCTGGAGCCAGACGCGCGGGCGAGGTGTCAGGAGAAGCGTCTCGGCGCGGGCTAGCTAGCTGTGACGTTTTCGGGAATAAGGGTTGAACAAAATTTTTAGGGGTGGTCAAAAAACCACTTTTTTCGGGCAAAAAACGTGTTTTCAGCGACCGGGAAGGGTGTCAGTTCGCGCACAGCGCCGGGAACCCGAGGTTAGTATGGCGAAAACACGATTCCGCAAACAGGAAGAAAATCGAATGAAGGGTTCCGTAGTTAGAACCAGGTTAGTATGTTGAATTTAGTAAAAAAGGGGTTGGTGCCAAAATTAAAACCACCCTTGCAGATTTGTCAAAAATTTTGCGTCAATAAGTTATGGGACGCCTATTAAAGTTTTCTGGAACAGAAAACCGCTTCAAAAACGCAGTCCAGACGCCCAAGAAATTACGATTTTCGTTTTGAATGTTCTCGCTAAGGTGGATTTTGAGGTAAGTACCTATGTATGGAAATTAATTAATTTTGAAATTTTTGCAGATTCCCTGGAGCCAGACGCGCGGGCGAGGTGTCAGGAGAAGCGTCTCGGCGCGGGCTAGCTAGCTGTGACGTTTTCGGGAATAAGGGTTGAACAAAATTTTTAGGGGTGGTCAAAAAACCACTTTTTTCGGGCAAAAAACGTGTTTTCAGCGACCGGGAAGGGTGTCAGTTCGCGCACAGCGCCGGGAACCCGAGGTTAGTATGGCGAAAACACGATTCCGCAAACAGGAAGAAAATCGAATGAAGGGTTCCGTAGTTAGAACCAGGTTAGTATGTTGAATTTAGTAAAAAAGGGGTTGGTGCCAAAATTAAAACCACCCTTGCAGATTTGTCAAAAATTTTGCGTCAATAAGTTATGGGACGCCTATTAAAGTTTTCTGGAACAGAAAACCGCTTCAAAAACGCAGTCCAGACGCCCAAGAAATTACGATTTTCGTTTTGAATGTTCTCGCTAAGGTGGATTTTGAGGTAAGTACCTATGTATGGAAATTAATTAATTTTGAAATTTTTGCAGATTCCCTGGAGCCAGACGCGCGGGCGAGGTGTCAGGAGAAGCGTCTCGGCGCGGGCTAGCTAGCTGTGACGTTTTCGGGAATAAGGGTTGAACAAAATTTTTAGGGGTGGTCAAAAAACCACTTTTTTCGGGCAAAAAACGTGTTTTCAGCGACCGGGAAGGGTGTCAGTTCGCGCACAGCGCCGGGAACCCGAGGTTAGTATGGCGAAAACACGATTCCGCAAACAGGAAGAAAATCGAATGAAGGGTTCCGTAGTTAGAACCAGGTTAGTATGTTGAATTTAGTAAAAAAGGGGTTGGTGCCAAAATTAAAACCACCCTTGCAGATTTGTCAAAAATTTTGCGTCAATAAGTTATGGGACGCCTATTAAAGTTTTCTGGAACAGAAAACCGCTTCAAAAACGCAGTCCAGACGCCCAAGAAATTACGATTTTCGTTTTGAATGTTCTCGCTAAGGTGGATTTTGAGGTAAGTACCTATGTATGGAAATTAATTAATTTTGAAATTTTTGCAGATTCCCTGGAGCCAGACGCGCGGGCGAGGTGTCAGGAGAAGCGTCTCGGCGCGGGCTAGCTAGCTGTGACGTTTTCGGGAATAAGGGTTGAACAAAATTTTTAGGGGTGGTCAAAAAACCACTTTTTTCGGGCAAAAAACGTGTTTTCAGCGACCGGGAAGGGTGTCAGTTCGCGCACAGCGCCGGGAACCCGAGGTTAGTATGGCGAAAACACGATTCCGCAAACAGGAAGAAAATCGAATGAAGGGTTCCGTAGTTAGAACCAGGTTAGTATGTTGAATTTAGTAAAAAAGGGGTTGGTGCCAAAATTAAAACCACCCTTGCAGATTTGTCAAAAATTTTGCGTCAATAAGTTATGGGACGCCTATTAAAGTTTTCTGGAACAGAAAACCGCTTCAAAAACGCAGTCCAGACGCCCAAGAAATTACGATTTTCGTTTTGAATGTTCTCGCTAAGGTGGATTTTGAGGTAAGTACCTATGTATGGAAATTAATTAATTTTGAAATTTTTGCAGATTCCCTGGAGCCAGACGCGCGGGCGAGGTGTCAGGAGAAGCGTCTCGGCGCGGGCTAGCTAGCTGTGACGTTTTCGGGAATAAGGGTTGAACAAAATTTTTAGGGGTGGTCAAAAAACCACTTTTTTCGGGCAAAAAACGTGTTTTCAGCGACCGGGAAGGGTGTCAGTTCGCGCACAGCGCCGGGAACCCGAGGTTAGTATGGCGAAAACACGATTCCGCAAACAGGAAGAAAATCGAATGAAGGGTTCCGTAGTTAGAACCAGGTTAGTATGTTGAATTTAGTAAAAAAGGGGTTGGTGCCAAAATTAAAACCACCCTTGCAGATTTGTCAAAAATTTTGCGTCAATAAGTTATGGGACGCCTATTAAAGTTTTCTGGAACAGAAAACCGCTTCAAAAACGCAGTCCAGACGCCCAAGAAATTACGATTTTCGTTTTGAATGTTCTCGCTAAGGTGGATTTTGAGGTAAGTACCTATGTATGGAAATTAATTAATTTTGAAATTTTTGCAGATTCCCTGGAGCCAGACGCGCGGGCGAGGTGTCAGGAGAAGCGTCTCGGCGCGGGCTAGCTAGCTGTGACGTTTTCGGGAATAAGGGTTGAACAAAATTTTTAGGGGTGGTCAAAAAACCACTTTTTTCGGGCAAAAAACGTGTTTTCAGCGACCGGGAAGGGTGTCAGTTCGCGCACAGCGCCGGGAACCCGAGGTTAGTATGGCGAAAACACGATTCCGCAAACAGGAAGAAAATCGAATGAAGGGTTCCGTAGTTAGAACCAGGTTAGTATGTTGAATTTAGTAAAAAAGGGGTTGGTGCCAAAATTAAAACCACCCTTGCAGATTTGTCAAAAATTTTGCGTCAATAAGTTATGGGACGCCTATTAAAGTTTTCTGGAACAGAAAACCGCTTCAAAAACGCAGTCCAGACGCCCAAGAAATTACGATTTTCGTTTTGAATGTTCTCGCTAAGGTGGATTTTGAGGTAAGTACCTATGTATGGAAATTAATTAATTTTGAAATTTTTGCAGATTCCCTGGAGCCAGACGCGCGGGCGAGGTGTCAGGAGAAGCGTCTCGGCGCGGGCTAGCTAGCTGTGACGTTTTCGGGAATAAGGGTTGAACAAAATTTTTAGGGGTGGTCAAAAAACCACTTTTTTCGGGCAAAAAACGTGTTTTCAGCGACCGGGAAGGGTGTCAGTTCGCGCACAGCGCCGGGAACCCGAGGTTAGTATGGCGAAAACACGATTCCGCAAACAGGAAGAAAATCGAATGAAGGGTTCCGTAGTTAGAACCAGGTTAGTATGTTGAATTTAGTAAAAAAGGGGTTGGTGCCAAAATTAAAACCACCCTTGCAGATTTGTCAAAAATTTTGCGTCAATAAGTTATGGGACGCCTATTAAAGTTTTCTGGAACAGAAAACCGCTTCAAAAACGCAGTCCAGACGCCCAAGAAATTACGATTTTCGTTTTGAATGTTCTCGCTAAGGTGGATTTTGAGGTAAGTACCTATGTATGGAAATTAATTAATTTTGAAATTTTTGCAGATTCCCTGGAGCCAGACGCGCGGGCGAGGTGTCAGGAGAAGCGTCTCGGCGCGGGCTAGCTAGCTGTGACGTTTTCGGGAATAAGGGTTGAACAAAATTTTTAGGGGTGGTCAAAAAACCACTTTTTTCGGGCAAAAAACGTGTTTTCAGCGACCGGGAAGGGTGTCAGTTCGCGCACAGCGCCGGGAACCCGAGGTTAGTATGGCGAAAACACGATTCCGCAAACAGGAAGAAAATCGAATGAAGGGTTCCGTAGTTAGAACCAGGTTAGTATGTTGAATTTAGTAAAAAAGGGGTTGGTGCCAAAATTAAAACCACCCTTGCAGATTTGTCAAAAATTTTGCGTCAATAAGTTATGGGACGCCTATTAAAGTTTTCTGGAACAGAAAACCGCTTCAAAAACGCAGTCCAGACGCCCAAGAAATTACGATTTTCGTTTTGAATGTTCTCGCTAAGGTGGATTTTGAGGTAAGTACCTATGTATGGAAATTAATTAATTTTGAAATTTTTGCAGATTCCCTGGAGCCAGACGCGCGGGCGAGGTGTCAGGAGAAGCGTCTCGGCGCGGGCTAGCTAGCTGTGACGTTTTCGGGAATAAGGGTTGAACAAAATTTTTAGGGGTGGTCAAAAAACCACTTTTTTCGGGCAAAAAACGTGTTTTCAGCGACCGGGAAGGGTGTCAGTTCGCGCACAGCGCCGGGAACCCGAGGTTAGTATGGCGAAAACACGATTCCGCAAACAGGAAGAAAATCGAATGAAGGGTTCCGTAGTTAGAACCAGGTTAGTATGTTGAATTTAGTAAAAAAGGGGTTGGTGCCAAAATTAAAACCACCCTTGCAGATTTGTCAAAAATTTTGCGTCAATAAGTTATGGGACGCCTATTAAAGTTTTCTGGAACAGAAAACCGCTTCAAAAACGCAGTCCAGACGCCCAAGAAATTACGATTTTCGTTTTGAATGTTCTCGCTAAGGTGGATTTTGAGGTAAGTACCTATGTATGGAAATTAATTAATTTTGAAATTTTTGCAGATTCCCTGGAGCCAGACGCGCGGGCGAGGTGTCAGGAGAAGCGTCTCGGCGCGGGCTAGCTAGCTGTGACGTTTTCGGGAATAAGGGTTGAACAAAATTTTTAGGGGTGGTCAAAAAACCACTTTTTTCGGGCAAAAAACGTGTTTTCAGCGACCGGGAAGGGTGTCAGTTCGCGCACAGCGCCGGGAACCCGAGGTTAGTATGGCGAAAACACGATTCCGCAAACAGGAAGAAAATCGAATGAAGGGTTCCGTAGTTAGAACCAGGTTAGTATGTTGAATTTAGTAAAAAAGGGGTTGGTGCCAAAATTAAAACCACCCTTGCAGATTTGTCAAAAATTTTGCGTCAATAAGTTATGGGACGCCTATTAAAGTTTTCTGGAACAGAAAACCGCTTCAAAAACGCAGTCCAGACGCCCAAGAAATTACGATTTTCGTTTTGAATGTTCTCGCTAAGGTGGATTTTGAGGTAAGTACCTATGTATGGAAATTAATTAATTTTGAAATTTTTGCAGATTCCCTGGAGCCAGACGCGCGGGCGAGGTGTCAGGAGAAGCGTCTCGGCGCGGGCTAGCTAGCTGTGACGTTTTCGGGAATAAGGGTTGAACAAAATTTTTAGGGGTGGTCAAAAAACCACTTTTTTCGGGCAAAAAACGTGTTTTCAGCGACCGGGAAGGGTGTCAGTTCGCGCACAGCGCCGGGAACCCGAGGTTAGTATGGCGAAAACACGATTCCGCAAACAGGAAGAAAATCGAATGAAGGGTTCCGTAGTTAGAACCAGGTTAGTATGTTGAATTTAGTAAAAAAGGGGTTGGTGCCAAAATTAAAACCACCCTTGCAGATTTGTCAAAAATTTTGCGTCAATAAGTTATGGGACGCCTATTAAAGTTTTCTGGAACAGAAAACCGCTTCAAAAACGCAGTCCAGACGCCCAAGAAATTACGATTTTCGTTTTGAATGTTCTCGCTAAGGTGGATTTTGAGGTAAGTACCTATGTATGGAAATTAATTAATTTTGAAATTTTTGCAGATTCCCTGGAGCCAGACGCGCGGGCGAGGTGTCAGGAGAAGCGTCTCGGCGCGGGCTAGCTAGCTGTGACGTTTTCGGGAATAAGGGTTGAACAAAATTTTTAGGGGTGGTCAAAAAACCACTTTTTTCGGGCAAAAAACGTGTTTTCAGCGACCGGGAAGGGTGTCAGTTCGCGCACAGCGCCGGGAACCCGAGGTTAGTATGGCGAAAACACGATTCCGCAAACAGGAAGAAAATCGAATGAAGGGTTCCGTAGTTAGAACCAGGTTAGTATGTTGAATTTAGTAAAAAAGGGGTTGGTGCCAAAATTAAAACCACCCTTGCAGATTTGTCAAAAATTTTGCGTCAATAAGTTATGGGACGCCTATTAAAGTTTTCTGGAACAGAAAACCGCTTCAAAAACGCAGTCCAGACGCCCAAGAAATTACCGGTTAGGTTAGGTTAGGTTAGGTTAGGTTAGGTTAGGTTGGGGGACCCCCCACAGAGCTTGCGTCCACGTCGCGTCCCCTGGAAACGACCCAGTTCTGTCACCGTAACGGAGTGGCAGACTGGGATCGGCCAAAGTGCTCTGTGCTTCGTAGCTATCATTTTCTTGCCTTGTTTTTAGCTGCGACCTTTGCGGAATGTCGAAACCCTCGCGGGACGCCTTCGGGCGTTTCCTCCCAAAAGGCCCTTCTCAGGGCCAACCAAAAGGCCCTTCTCAGGGCCAACCCAAAGGCCCTTCTCAGGGCCAACCCAAAGGCCCTTTTCAGGGCCACTCCGACGCTTCGGCGTCAGAGGCTAGCCGCGCGCCGTCTGCGGCAAGCTTCCGTAGAAGAGCGGATGAGTTGTCGGACTCTGACGATGAGTCCCTCATCAGCGTCTCGGACGCAGGCGACTCTCAGTCGCGAAAGCGGGCCTTCTTGAAGGATGGGTCCGAGGGTTCCTCGGGCTCAGCCAGGCAATCAAAGGCCAAAAGGCCAACGGTAGCCGCGGATACCCACGTGGTGGGTCTCGCGGACGCCCAGCGCCAGCTCGACCTGGCTCGGCGTGTGCAGCACCAGCAAGAGCTGGAAGAGCGGGTAGCTGCGAAGGAGCAGCGGGCGCGTGCAGCTCGAGCCAAGTCTGGCTACGGCGCGTCCCGCGTGCTGTACGCGGACCATTCTTTGGCCGAGCTGCAGCAGATGGCGGAGGAGGACGAAGAGGAGATTGCGGAGGTCGCCTCCAAGTCTTCCAATCTAAAGGGCACTTTTCAGAAGGCCCTTAAGTGCCGGGCCGCGAGCATGCGCGGCATAATCGAGGAGCTCGTCAAGCGCAAGACGAGCGAGGAAACGCGGCAATTGCAGGCGAGGGTCGATCGCCTGCAATCAGAGGTAAGCCAGCTACATCAGAAGCTGGCTGACGTCACGGCTCGGCCAATTCAGGCCGAACCGACACCTGCGGCGGAGGCCCCTACCTCCACCAACCTTGAGGATATACTCCGCAAGGTTGTAATGGAGGAGCGGGCCTTCACACGAGCCTGTCTTGCAGGCATCGAGGACCGGCTCTTGCCGGAAAAGCGCCTCCGACCGCCGCTTGCCGCTGACGAGAGGCGAGCCGAGCCGGGTCCGTCCTCGCAAGGGGAGGACGCCCTTCTCCCTTCCACTACCCCGTCCAACCAGCAGGGCTGGACCGAAGTGGTCAGGAAGGGGAAGGGCAAAGGAAAGAAGACGGCGACAGCCGCCCCTGCTGTCGCAGCCACCACGGCCACCACGACTCCCAGCCCGTCGCAGACGACTGGGAAGGGAAGGAGGAGGGGCAGGGGCGGAAAGGCTGCAACGGGCGTCCCTGCCGCCCCCGCCACCACGCCTCCCAGCCAGTCGCAGGCGACCGGCAGAGGAAAGAGGAAGGGGAAATTGGTTCCCCCAAAGACCGCGGCCGTCGTAGTGACGCTCACCGCGGAGGCCGCGGAGCAAGGGGAAACATACGCGTCCATATTGGTGCGGGCGCGTGCTAACGCCGATCCCACCCAACTGGGGATCGGCAAAGTCTCCTGCCGCAGGACCCAAACCGGGGCTCGAATCTTCGAGTTCCCTGGGGCGGAGGGCAGTGCCAACGCTGACCTCTTCGCAGCCAAACTGCAGGAGGTCATCGCGGACGCAGCCAAGGTGGCCCGACCCGTCAAGTCGGCGGCCATCGAGGTGGCCGACCTTGATGACTCCGTCACTAAAGAGGAGGTGGTGGCGGCGGTTGCAGCAATAGGGGGCTGCAGCATCGCAGCGGTGCAGGGCCGGGACATCAGGCCCGGCCGCGGCGGCATGGGCACTATCCGTCTCGAGTGCCCAGTCGCCGCCGCCAAAGCCGTCCTTGAGAAAGGACGACTCTTGGTCGGGTTTAGCTCGGGTGCAGTCCGAGCACTTGAGGACCAGCCCCTGCGCTGCTTCAGGTGCTGCGGCATAGGGCACACCCGAGCCCTGTGCCCGTCAGCAGTCGACAGGTCCCTGACCTGCTACCGCTGCGGCAAGGAGGGCCACAAAGCCGCCTCCTGCACGGCCGCCACGCCGCACTGCGCAGTGTGTGCTGCCAGTGGCTGCCCGGCAGGCCACGTGACGAGGGGGAGGATGTGCAATCCTCCCCCTAAGAGGGGCAAAGCGCAGGCGCCGGTCAGGCCTGCTGCTAGCACCGTCGTTCCCGAGGCAGGAACGGCGGTGGCGGCGGAGGAGGAGGGTGCGATGTCGATTGATGGATAGGGTCGATCATCGCATCCTCCAGGCGAACACCAACCACTGCAGAACAGCCCAAGACCTGCTGATGCAGACCATGGCTGAGTGGTTGGTGGACTTGGCGGTGGTCGCCGAGCCCTACTCGGTCCCTGGCAATTGGCTGGGCGATCGGGACGGCCTGGTGGCAATAGTGACGCGGTCTTCCACAGACTCCCCTCCCCTCTCGCTCTTAGAGAGAGGACCGGGATACGTGGCCGCCGCGTGGGGAGGTGTGGCCCTAGTTGGGGTCTATTTCTCCCCAAACCGCCCTCTCTCGGACTTTGAGGATTTTCTGGAAGTCCTCACTGCTGTCGTAGGGAGGGCGGCGCCGCGCCAGGTCGTGGTGTTGGGCGACCTGAACGCCAAGTCGGTGGCCTGGGGCAACCCGGCTGCCTCGTGCAACGTCCGGGGACGCGCCGTCGAGTTCTGGGCGGCGTCATGCGGTGTGTCCCTCCTCAACAGGGGGGCGGTCCACACATGTGTGCGGCAACAGGGAGGGTCGGTGGTGGACGTCTCGTTTGCCACCCCCGTGCTGGCCGCACGCATCGTGAACTGGCGGGTGGAGACGGTGGAGACCTTGTCGGACCACCGATATGTGCGGTTTGACATCTCCACCCAGGGCCCCCGGGGGGAGATGGCCCGCTCTGCCAGGTCTCCCTTCCCACGGTGGGCTCTCACTCGCCTGGACCGGGAGGCAGCCAAGGAGGCGGCCTTCCTCCAGGACTGGCTGTCGCCCCCCCCTGTCGAGGACGTCCCGGACGTTGACGCCGCAGCGGTCCGCCTCAGGAGATCCTTGACCGAGGTGTGCAACTCCAGCATGCCTCGGTCCCGTCGCCCGCCTCCCCGTCGCGCCGTCTATTGGTGGTCGGAGGAACTGGCGGGGCTCCGGGCCACCTGCGTGGCGGCCAGAAGGGCCTACACGCGGAGCCGACGGCGCAGCGTCCGTATTCAAGCAGACGAGGACCGCCTCTACGCCTCTTACAGAGAGGCTCAGACGGTCCTCAAGTCGGCTATGGGCGCTGCCAAGGACTCGGCGAGGGCCGAGATGCTGGAGGGTCTCGACAGAGATCCGTATGGGAGACCATACAGGGCAGCGCGGAACCAACTGCGGCCCCATGGTCCCCCTCTGACAGAGACCCTCGAGCCAGCGTTGCTGGATGGGGTGGTCCAGTCCCTGTTTCCGCGCAGGACCGACTTCACCCCACCAACGATGGATCCCCCGCAGGGGGCGGCATCACCGCCGGAGGAGGAGGTGCCCCCGGTGACGGCAGAGGAGTTCTACGCGGGGGTACTCAGCCTCCGCGCCAAGAAGACGGCCCCTGGGCCGGACGGCGTCCCTGCACGGGTGGTAGCCATAGCTGCCGCTCAAATGGAGGACAGATTTCGGGACCTCTTCAGCGCGTGCCTTACGGCTGGGAGGTTCCCGAAACTGTGGAAGGAGGGGCAGCTATGCCTCCTCCGAAAGGAGGGACGCCCGGCGGATTCCCCCTCGGCATACCGGCCCATCGTTCTGCTCGATGAGGTCGGTAAATTGTTCGAGGGGATCATTGCCTCCCGGCTGAATAGACACCTGCGGAGGGTAGGGCCGGACCTGTCGGACGCCCAGTTCGGTTTCCGACAGGGGCGTTCGACCATCGACGCGCTGGCCCTACTCAAGGGCCAGGTGAAGGGGGCGGTAGAGGCCGGGGACGGAGTGCTGGCGGTGTCATTCGACATAGCCAACGCCTTCAACTCCGTCCCCCACTCGACCATATTGGAGGCACTCCGATATCACGGAGTGCCCCAATACTTGCGGAGCCTTCTGGCCAGCTACCTGGAGGACCGAGAGGTCCTCCTTGTCGACAAAATGGCCAGGTTGCGCAGATACAGCGCGGAGTCTGGTGTTCCGCAGGGGTCAGTCTTAGGACCCCCCCTGTGGAACATCGGCTTCGACTGGCTGCTGCGGGGAGCCCTCCTCCAGGGCACGAGTGTCATCTGCTACGCGGATGACACTCTCCTCACTGCCCGAGGGAGGAACTTCCGGGAGGCGGCCTGTCTGGCATCGGCTGGCGGTTCCTTGGTGGCGGGGAGGATACGCAGCCTGGGATTGAGGGTGGCGCTGAATAAGACCGAGGCCGTGTTCTTTCACGGGCCTCGGCAGCGCTGCCCTCCAGACGCCCACATTTTCGTGGAGGGCGCCAGGGTTGGTGTCCAGACCCAATTAAAATATCTGGGTCTGGTGTTGGACAGCAGGTGGCGCTTCGGCCCACATTTCAGCGGGCTGTCGACGCGCCTGCTGAGGGCTGCGGACGCCCTCTCCTGGCTCCTCCCGAACCTGGGAGGGCCCAGTGCGCGATGCCGGCGCCTTTATGCCGGCATCCTGAGGAGCATGGCCCTGTACGGGGCCCCCATCTGGGCGGACTCCCTCCATAGGAGGGAGAATGCGACGGCAATGCGCCGGCCCCAAAGGGCCATTGCATTGCGGGTGGCGAGGGCTTACCGCTCGGTGGGCTTTTCGGCGGCGTGCGCTCTGGCTGGCACCCCTCCTTGGGAGCTGGAGGCGTGGGTGCTCGCCAGAGTGTACGAATGGACGGCGCGGTGGAAAGCCCTCGGGGAGCGCCCCGTCGCGGAAGAGCGGGAGGCCGTGCGGCGAGAGGCGAGGGACGCCATCATCGTCCATTGGACGCAGGACCTCGCCTCCGCCACCTTTGGCCGCCGAACCCTGGACGCGCTCGGCCCAGTCCTGCGGGACTGGCTCGAGCGGCCCCACGGTTTCCTCTCATTCCGTCTGGTGCAGGTGCTGTCAGGCCACGGCTGTTTCGGCACGCACCTGCACCGGATCGGGAGGGAGGAGACTCCGGCGTGCCACGACTGCGGCGCGGCGGAGGACACGGCACAGCACACGCTCGAAGTGTGCCCGGCTTGGTCTGAGCCGCGCCGCATTCTGACTGCGGAGATCGGACAGGACCTCTCACTTCCCAGCGTGGTCAACTCTATGCTGGGGAGTGAGGGGTCCTGGGCAGCGGTTGCCTCCTTTTGCGAGGACGTCATCTCGCAAAAGGAGGCGGCGGAGCGCGCGCGTGAGGACGACCCTCTCGCTGCGCCGCTCCGAAGACGGAGAAGAGGTCGGAGAAGACGCCGTCTTCTCCCTCCTCATGGTGGTGATAGGCGGGCGACAGGCGCGGGGGCGCCTCCGCCCGCATTGCACTCTACACCACCTCCGCCGGTCATTCCCGGCCCTCCCCCCTCACGGGGAGGGCGTGTAGGGCCCGTGTAGGCGGGCGAACGTCGGAGCGGGACTGGACGCAAAGGCTATGCCGATCTCCCAGTCCCCCTCCACTCAGACGATGCGGGAATGCCGCTGGGTTATTTTAGTGGGTATACCGGGCCTTGGCCCGGGGAGTCCCACATACCCCTCCCATTCCCCCAATGGGAGGGTATGCGTAATGCATTTTTTCCCAGCGCAAACAAAAAAAAAAAAAAAAAAAAAAAAAAAAAAAAAAAAAAAAAAAAAAAAAAAAAGGTTAGGTTAGGTTAGGTTAGGTTAGGTTAGGTTAGGTTGGGGGAGGGGGACCCCCCACAGAGCTTGCGTCCACGTCGCGTCCCCTGGAAACGACCCAGTTCTGTCACCGTAACGGAGTGGCAGACTGGGATCGGCCAAAGTGCTCTGTGCTTCGTAGCTATCATTTTCTTGCCTTGTTTTTAGCTGCGACCTTTGCGGAATGTCGAAACCCTCGCGGGACGCCTTCGGGCGTTTCCTCCCAAAAGGCCCTTCTCAGGGCCAACCAAAAGGCCCTTCTCAGGGCCAACCCAAAGGCCCTTCTCAGGGCCAACCCAAAGGCCCTTTTCAGGGCCACTCCGACGCTTCGGCGTCAGAGGCTAGCCGCGCGCCGTCTGCGGCAAGCTTCCGTAGAAGAGCGGATGAGTTGTCGGACTCCGACGATGAATCCCTCATCAGCGTCTCGGACGCAGGCGACTCTCAGTCGCGAAAGCGGGCCTTCTTGAAGGATGGGTCCGAGGGTTCCTCGGGCTCAGCCAGGCAATCAAAGGCCAAAAGGCCAACGGTAGCCGCGGATACCCACGTGGTGGGTCTCGCGGACGCCCAGCGCCAGCTCGACCTGGCTCGGCGTGTGCAGCACCAGCAAGAGCTGGAAGAGCGGGTAGCTGCGAAGGAGCAGCGGGCGCGTGCAGCTCGAGCCAAGTCTGGCTACGGCGCTTCCCGCGTGCTGTACGCGGACCATTCTTTGGCCGAGCTGCAGCAGATGGCGGAGGAGGACGAAGAGGAGATTGCGGAGGTCGCCTCCAAGTCTTCCAATCTAAAGGGCACTTTTCAGAAGGCCCTTAAGTGCCGGGCCGCGAGCATGCGCGGCATAATCGAGGAGCTCGTCAAACGCAAAACGAGCGAAGAGACGCGGCAATTGCAGGCGAGGGTCGATCGCCTGCAATCGGAGGTCAGCCAGCTTCATCAGAAGCTGGCTGATGTCACGGCTCGGCCAATTCAGGCCGAACCGACACCTGTGGTGGAGGCCCCTACCTCCACCAACCTTGAGGACGTCTTTCGCAAGGTGGTTATGGAGGAGAGGGCATTCACTAGAGCCTGCTTAGCAGGCATCGAGGATCGGCTCTTGCCGGAAAAGCGCCTCCGACCACCGCTTGCCGCTGACGAGAGGCGAGGCGAGCCGGGTCCGTCCTCGCAAGGGGAGGACGCCCTTCTCCCTTCCACTACCCCGTCCAACCAGCAGGGTTGGACCGAAGTGGTCAGGAAGGGGAAGGGCAAAGGAAAAAAGACGGCGACAGCCGCCCCTGCTGTTGCAGCCACCACGGCCACCACGACTCCCAGCCCGTCGCAGACGACTGGGAAGGGAAGGAGGAGGAGAAGGGGCAGAAAGGCGGCGACGGACATCCCTGCCGCCCCCGCCACGACGCCTCCCAGCCAGTCGCAGGCGACCGGCAGGGGGAAGAGGAAGGGGAAATTGGTACCCCCAAAGACCGCGGCCGTCGTTGTGACGCTCACCGCGGAGGCCGCGGAACGAGGGGAGACGTACGCGTCCATATTGGTGCGGGCGCGTGCTAACGCCGATCCCACCCAACTGGGGATCGGCAAAGTCTCCTGCCGGAGAACCCAAACCGGGGCTCGAATCTTCGAGTTCCCTGGGGCGGAGGGCAGTGCCAACGCTGACCTCTTCGCAGCCAAGCTGCAGGAGGTCATCGCGGACGCAGCCAAGGTGGCCCGACCCGTCAAGTCGGCGGCCATCGAAGTGGCCGACCTTGACGACTCCGTCACTAAAGAGGAGGTGGTGGCGGCAGTCGCAGCTATTGGGGGCTGCAGCGTCGCAGCGGTGCAGGGCCGGGACATCAGGCCCGGCCGCGGTGGCATGGGCACTATCCGTCTCCAGTGCCCAGTCGCCGTTGCCAAAGCCGTCCTTGAAAAAGGACGCCTTCTTGTGGGCTTCAGCTCTGGTGCGGTCCGAGCACTTGAAGACCAGCCTCTGCGCTGCTTCAGGTGCTGCGGCATAGGGCACACCCGAGCCCTATGCCCTTCAGCGGTCGACAGGTCTCTGACCTGCTACCGCTGCGGCAAGGAGGACCACAAAGCCGCCTCCTGCACGGCCGCGACACCGCACTGCGCAGTGTGCGCCGCCAGTGGCTGCCCGGCAGGCCACGTGACGAGGGGGAGGTTGTGCAATCCTCCCCCAAAGAGGGGCAAAGCGCAGGCGCCAATCGCGCCTGCTGCTAGCACCGTCGTTCCCGAGGCAGGAACGGCGGTGGCGGCGGAGGAGGAGGGTGCGATGTCGATTGATGGATAGGGTCGATCATCGCATCCTCCAGGCGAACACCAACCACTGCAGAACAGCCCAAGACCTGTTGATGCAGACCATGGCTGAGTGGTTGGTGGACTTGGCGGTGGTCGCCGAGCCCTACTCGGTCCCTGGCAATTGGCTGGGCGATCGGGACGGCCTGGTGGCAATAGTGACGCGGTCTTCCACAGACTCCCCTCCCCTCTCGCTTTTAGAGAGAGGACCGGGATACGTGGCCGCCGCGTGGGGAGGTGTGGCCCTGGTAGGGGTCTATTTCTCCCCAAACCGCCCTCTCTCAGACTTTGAGGATTTCCTTGAAGTCCTCACTGCTGTCGTAGGGAGGGCGGCGCCGCGCCAGGTCGTGGTGTTGGGCGACCTGAACGCCAAGTCGGCGGCCTGGGGCAACCCGGCTGCCTCGTGCAACGTCCGGGGACGCGCCGTCGAGTTCTGGGCGGCGTCGTGCGGTGTGTCCCTCCTCAACAGGGGGGCGGTCCACACGTGTGTGCGGCAACAGGGAGGGTCGGTGGTCGACGTCTCGTTTGCCACCCCCGTGCTGGCCGCACGCATTGTTAACTGGCGAGTGGAGACGGTGGAGACCCTGTCGGACCACCGATATGTGCGGTTCGACATCTCCACCCAGGGCCCCCGGGGGGAGATGGCCCGCTCTAGCAGGTCTCCCTTCCCACGGTGGGCTCTGACTCGCCTGGACCGGGAGGCAGCCAAGGAGGCGGCCTTCCTCCAGGACTGGCTGTCTCCCCCCCCTGTCGAGGACGTCCCGGACGTTGACGACGCAGCGGTCCGCCTCAGGAGATCCTTGACCGAGGTGTGCAACTCCAGCATGCCTTGGTCCCGTCGCCCGCCTCCCCATCGCGCCGTCTATTGGTGGTCGGAAGAACTTGCGGGGCTCCGGGCCACCTGCGTGGCGGCCAGAAGGGCCTACACGCGGAGCCGACGGCGCAGCGTCCGTAGTCAAGCAGACGAGGACCGCCTCTACGCCTCTTACAGAGAGGCTCAGACGGTCCTCAAGTCGGCTATGGGCGCTGCCAAGGACTCGGCGAGGGCCGAGATGCTGGAGGGTCTCGACAGAGACCCGTATGGGAGACCATACAGGGCGGCGCGGAACCAACTGCGGCCCCATGGTCCCCCTCTGACAGAGACCCTCGAGCCAGCGTTGCTGGATGGGGTGGTCCGGTCCCTGTTTCCGCGCAGGACCGACTTCAACCCACCATCGATGGACCCCCCGCAGGAGGCGGCTTCACCGCCGGAGGAGGAGGTACCCCCGGTGACGGCGGATGAGTTTTACGCGGGGGTTCTCAGCCTCCGCGCCAAGAAGACGGCCCCTGGGCCGGACGGCGTCCCTGCTCGAGTGGTGGCCATAGCTGCCGCTCAAATGGAGGACAGATTTCGGGACCTCTTCAGCGCATGCCTTACGGCTGGGAGGTTCCCGAAACTGTGGAAGGAGGGGCAGCTATGCCTCCTCCGAAAGGAGGGACGCCCGGCGGATTCCCCCTCGGCATACCGGCCCATCGTTCTACTCGATGAGGTCGGTAAATTGTTCGAGGGGATCATTGCCTCCCGGCTAAACAACCACCTGCGGAGGGTAGGGCCGGACCTGTCGGACGCCCAGTTCGGTTTCCGACAGGGGCGTTCGACCATTGACGCGCTGGCCCTACTCAAGGGCCAGGTGAAGGGGGCGGTCGAGGCAGGGGACGGAGTGCTGGCGGTGTCATTCGACATAGCCAACGCCTTCAACTCCGTCCCCCACTCGACCATACTGGAGGCACTCCGGTATCACGGAGTGCCCCAATACTTGCAGAGCCTCCTGGCCAGCTACTTGGAGGACCGAGAGGTCCTCCTTGTCGACAAACTGGCCAGGTTGCAGCGATATGGCGCGGAGTGTGGTGTTCCGCAGGGGTCAGTCTTAGGACCCCCCCTGTGGAACATCGGCTTCGACTGGCTGCTGCGGGGAGCCCTCCTCCAGGGCACGAGTGTCATCTGCTACGCGGATGACACTCTCCTCACTGCCCGGGGGAGGAACTTCGGGGAGGCGGCCTGTCTGGCATCGGCCGGCGGGTCATTAGTGGCGGGGAGGATCCGCCGCCTGGGGTTAAAGGTGGCGCTGAATAAGACCGAGGCCGTGTTCTTTCACGGGCCTCGGCAGCGCTGCCCTCCTGACGCCCACATTGTCGTGGAGGGCGCCAGGGTAGGCGTCCAGACCCAGATCAAATATCTGGGTCTAGTGCTGGACAGCAGGTGGCGCTTCGGCCCACATTTCAGCGGGCTGTCGACGCGCCTGCTGAGGGCTGCGGACGCCCTCTCCTGGCTCCTCCCGAACCTGGGAGGGCCCAGTGCGCGATGCCGGCGCCTTTATGCCGGCATCCTGAGGAGCATGGCCCTGTACGGGGCCCCCATCTGGGCGGACTCCCTCCATAGGAGGGAGAATGCGACGGCGATGCGCCGGCCCCAAAGGGCCATTGCACTGCGGGTGGCGAGGGCTTACCGCTCGGTGGGCTTTTCGGCGGCGTGCGCTCTGGCTGGCACCCCTCCTTGGGAGCTGGAGGCGTGGGTGCTCGCCAGAGTGTACGAATGGACGGCGCGGCGGAAAGCCCTCGGGGAGCGCCCCGTCGCGGAAGAGCGGGAGGCCGTGCGGCGAGAGGCGAGGGACGCCATCATCGTCCATTGGACGCAGGACCTCGCCTCCGCCACTTTCGGCCGCCGAACCCTGGACGCGCTCGGCCCAGTCCTGCGGGACTGGCTCGAGCGGCCCCACGGTTTCCTCTCATTCCGTCTGGTGCAGGTGCTGTCAGGCCACGGCTGTTTCGGCACGCACCTGCACCGGATCGGGAGGGAGGAGACTCCGGCGTGCCACGACTGCGGCGCGGCGGAGGACACGGCACAGCACACGCTCGAAGTGTGCCCGGCTTGGTCTGAGCCGCGCCGCATTCTGACTGCGGAGATCGGACAGGACCTCTCACTTCCCAGCGTGGTCAACTCTATGCTGGAGAGTGAGGGGTCCTGGGCAGCGGTTGCCTCCTTTTGCGAGGACGTCATCTCGCAAAAGGAGGCGGCGGAGCGCGCGCGTGAGGACGACCCTCTCGCTGCGCCGCTCCGAAGACGGAGAAGAGGTCGGAGAAGACGCCGTCTTCTCCCTCCTCATGGTGGTGATAGGCGGGCGACAGGCGCGGGGGCGCCTCCGCCCGCATTGCACTCTACACCACCTCCGCCGGTCATTCCCGGCCCTCCCTCCTCACGGGGAGGGCGTGTAGGGCCCGCCGTGTAGGCGGGCGTACGTCGGAGAGGGACTGGACGTAAAGGCTATGCCGATCTCCCAGTCCCCCTCCACTCAGACGATGCGGGAATGCCGCTGGGTTGTTTTAGTGGGTATACCGGGCCTTGGCCCGGGGAGTCCCACATACCCCTCCCATTCCCCCAATGGGAGGGTATGCGTAATGCATTTTTTCCCAGCGCAAACAAAAAAAAAAAAAAAAAAAAAAAGGTTAGGTTGGGGGACCCCCCACAGAGCTTGCGTCCACGTCGCGTCCCCTGGAAACGACCCAGTTCTGTCACCGTAACGGAGTGGCAGACTGGGGTTCGGCCAAAGTGCTCTGTGCTTCGTAGTTATCTTTTTATCCTTGCCTTGTTTTAACTGCGATCTTGCGGTGGCTATGCCTTCAACCCCGCGGGACGCCTTCGGGCGTTTTTTAAAACCCAAAGGCCCTTCTCAGGGCCAACCAAAAGGCCCTTCTCAGGGCCAAACAAAAGGCCCTTCTCAGGGCCAAGCCAAAGGCCCTTCTCAGGGCCAACCCAAAGGCCCTTCTCAGGGCCAACCAAAAGGCCCTTCTCAGGGCCAACCCAAAGGCCCTTCTCAGGGCCAACCAAAAGGCCCTTTTCAGGGCCACTCCGAAGCCTCGGAGTCAGAGGCTAGCCGCGCGCCGTCTGCGGCTAGCTTCTTTGAAGGAGTAGACCAGTTTCTGGACTCCGATGACGAGTCCATCATCAGCGTCGATTCCCGGTCGCGGAAGCGGGCCTTCCGTAAGGAGGGGTCCGAGGGCTCCTCGGGCTCAGGCAGGCAGTCGAAGGCCAAAAAGCCGACGATAGCCGCGGACACCCACGACTTTGGTCTTGCGGACGCCCAACGCCAGCTCGACCTGGCTCGGCGGGAGCTGCACCAGCAGGAGCTGGAGGAGCGGGTCGTCGCGAAGGAGCAACGGGCGCGTGCTGCTCGGGCCAAGTCCGGGTACGGCGCGTCCCGCGTTCTGTACGCAGACCATTCCCTGGTCGAGCTGGAGCGAATGGCGGAGGAGGACGAAGAGGAGATCGTGGAGGTCGCCTCAAAGTCCTCAAATCTGAAAGGGACTTTTCAGAAGGCCCTAAAATGTCGGGCCGCGAGCATGCGCGGCATCGTGTCGGAGCTGGTCAAGCGGAAGACGACCGACGAAACGCAGCAACTGCAGGCGACAGTCGATCGCCTGCAGTTGGAGGTCAGCCAGCTTCATCAGAAGCTGGCCGACGTCACGGCTCGGCCAATTCGGGTCGAACCGACACCTGCGGCAGAGGCCCCCTCCTCCAACCTTGAGGACGTCATCCGCAAGGTGGTTTTGGAGGAGAGGGCCTTCACCAGAGCCTGCTTGGCAGGAATTGAGGACCGGCTCTTGCCGGAGAAGCGCCTCCGACCGCCGCTTGCCGCGGAAGAGAGGCGAGGCGAGCCGGGTCCGTCCTCGCAAAGGGAGGACGCCCTTCTCCCTTCGGCTACTCCGTCCGACCAGCAGGGTTGGACCGAAGTGGTCCGGAAGGGGAAGGGCAAGGGGAAGAAGACGGCGACGGCCGTCCCTGCCGTCACCGCCACCACGCAGCCCAGCCAGTCGCAGGCGACTGGGAAGGGAAATAGGAGGGGCAGGGGCAGAAAGGCGGCAACGGCCGCCCCTGCCGTCCCTGCCATCACGCCGCCCAGCCAGTCGCAGGCGACCGGCAGGGAGCAGAGGAAGGGGAAACTGGTTCCCCCAAAAACCGCGGCCGTCGTGGTGACCCTCACTGCAGAGGCCGCGGAGCGAGGGGAGACCTATATGTCGATCTTGATGCGGGCGCGTGCGAATGCCGATCCCACCCAACTGGGGATCGGCAAAGTCTCTTGCCGGAGGACCCAAGCTGGGGCTCGTATTTTTGAGTTCCCAGGAGCGGAGGGCAGCGCCAACGCTGACCTCTTTGCAGCAAAGCTGCAAGAGGTCATCGCGGACGCTGCCAAGGTGGCCCGACCAGTCAAGTCGGCGGCCATCGAGGTGACCGACCTCGACGATTCGGTCACCAAGGAGGAGGTGGTGGCGGCGGTCGCAGCCATTGGGGGCTGCGGCGTCACGGCGGTGCAAGGCCGGGACATCCGACCCGGCCGCGGCGGCATGGGCACTATCAGGCTCGAGTGCCCAGTCGCCGCTGCTAAAGCCGTCCTTGAAAAGGGACGGCTCCTTGTCGGGTTCAGCTCGGGTGCAGTCCGAGCACTGGCCGACCAGCCCCTGCGCTGCTACAGGTGCTGCGGCATCGGGCACACCCGAGCCCTGTGCCCGTCAGCGGTCGACCGGTCTCTGAGCTGCTACCGCTGCGGCAAGGAGGGCCACAAAGCCGCCTCCTGCACGGTCGCCACGCCGCACTGCACAGTTTGTGCTGCCAGCGGCTGCCCGGCAGGCCACGTGACGAGGGGGAGGATGTGCAATCCTCCCCCCAAGAGGGGCAAAGCGCAGGCGCCTATCATGCCTGCTGCTAGCACCGCGCGTTCCGAGGCAGGAACGGCGGTGGCAGCGGAGGAGGGGGATGCGATGTCGACTTAATTAGGTTGACCATCGCATCCTCCCAACAGTGTCGCGGTCTTCCGCGGACTCCCCTCTCCTCTCGCTTTCGAGAGGGGACCGGGATACGTGGCCACCGCGGCAGCATTCGCCTCCTTTTGCGAGGACGTCATCTCGCAAAAGGGGGCGACGGAGCGCGCGCGTGAGGACGACCCTCTCGATGCGTCGCTCCGAAGGCGGAGAAGAGGTCGAAGAAGAATCCGTCTTCTCCCTCCTCATGGTGGTGTAGGCGGGTGACAGGCGCGGGGGCGCCTCCGCCCGCACTGCACTCTACACCACCCTCGCCGGTCATTCCCGGCCCTCCCCCTTCACGGGGAGGGCATGAAGGGCCCGCCGTGCAGGCGGGCGAACGTCGGAGAGGGACTGGACGTAAAGGCTACGCCGATCTCCCAGTCCCCCTCCACTCAGACGATGCGGGAATGCCGCTGGGTTGTTTTAGTGGGTATACCGGGTCAGCCCGGGGAGTCCCACATACCCCTCCCATTCCCCCAATGGGAGGGTATGCGTAATGCATTTTTTCCCAGCGCAAACAAAAAAAAAAAAAAAAAAAAAAAAAAAAAAAAAAAAAAAAAAGGTTAGGTTAGGTTAGGTTAGGTTAGGTTAGGTTAGGTTAGGCAGGGGGACCCCCCACAGAGCTTGCGTCCACGTCGCGTCCCCTGGAAACGACCCAGTTCTGTCACCGTAACGGAGTGGCAGACTGGGATCGGCCAAAGTGCTCTGTGCTTCGTAGCTATCATTTTATTCTTGCCTTGCGTTTAGCTGCGACCTTGCGGAATGTCGAAACCCTCGCGGGACGCCTTCGGGCGTTTCCTCCCAAAAGGCCCTTCTCAGGGCCAACCAAAAGGCCCTTCTCAGGGCCAACCAAAAGGCCCTTCTCAGGGCCAACCCAAAGGCCCTTCTCAGGGCCAACCCAAAGGCCCTTTTCAGGGCCACTCCGACGCTTCGGCGTCAGAGGCAAGCCGCGCGCCGTCTGCGGCAAGCTTCCATGGAAGAGCGGGCGAGTTGTCGGACTCCGACGACGAGTCCCTCATCAGCGTCTCGGACGCAGGCGACTCTCAGTCGCGAAAGCGGGCCTTCCTGAAGGATGGGTCCGAGGGTTCCTCGGGCTCAGCCAGACGGTCAAAGGCCAAAAGGCCAACGGTAGCCGCGGATACCCACGTGGTGGGTCTCGCGGACGCCCAGCGCCAGCTGGACCTGGCTCGGCGTGTGCAGCACCAGCAAGAGCTGGAAGAGCGGGTGGCTGCGAAGGAGCAGCGGGCGCGTGCAGCTCGAGCAAAGTCTGGTTACGGTGCGTCCCGCGTGCTGTACGCGGACCATTCTTTGGCCGAGCTGCAGCAGATGGCGGAGGAGGACGAGGAGGAGATCGCGGAGGTCGCCTCCAAGTCCTCCAATCTAAAGGGCACATTCCAGAAGGCCCTTAAGTGCCGGGCCGCGAGCATGCGCGGCATAGTTGAGGAGCTCGTCAAGCGCAAGACGAGCGAGGAAACGCGGCAACTGCAGGCGAGGGTCGATCGCCTGCAATCAGAGGTAAGCCAGCTACATCAGAAGCTGGCCGACGTCACGGCTCGGCCGATCCAGGCCGACCCGACACCTGCGGCAGAGGCCCCTGTCTCCACCAACCTTGAGGAAATACTCCGCAAGGTTGTAATGGAGGAGAGGGCCTTCACCAGAGCCTGCATAGCAGGCATTGAGGACCGGCTCCTGCCGGAGCAGCGCCTCCGACCGCCGCTTGCCGCGGACAAGAGGCAAAGCGAGCCGGGGCCGTCCTCGCAAGGAGCGGACGCTCTTCTCCCTTCCACTACCCCGTCCAACCAGCAGGGTTGGACCGAAGTGGTCAAGAAGGGGAAGGGCAGAGGGAAAAAGACGGCGACAGCCGCCCCTGCTGTCGCAGCCACCACGGCCACCACGACTCCCAGCCAGTCGCAGACGACTGGGAAGAGAAGGAGGAGGGGCAGGGGCAGAAAGGCGGCGACGGCCGTCTCTGCCGCCCCCGCCACCACGCCTCCCAGCCAGTCGCAGGCGACTGGCAGGGGGAAGAGGAAGGGGAAATTGGTACCCCCAAAGACCGCGGCCGTCGTTGTGACGCTCACCGCGGAGGCCGCGGAACGCGGGGAGACGTACGCGTCCATATTGGTGCGGGCGCGTGCTAACGCCGATCCCACCCAACTGGGGATCGGCAAAGTCTCCTGCCGGAGGACCCAAACCGGGGCTCGAATCTTCGAGTTCCCTGGGGCGGAGGGCAGTGCCAACGCTGACCTCTTCGCAGCCAAGCTGCAGGAGGTCATCGCGGACGCAGCCAAGGTGGCCCGACCCGTCAAGTCGGCGGCCATCGAGGTGGCCGACCTTGATGACTCCGTCACTAAGGAGGAGGTGGTGGCGGCGGTCGCAGCAATAGGGGGCTGCAGCGTCGCAGCGGTGCAGGGCCGGGACATCAGGCCCGGCCGCGGCGGCATGGGCACTATCCGTCTCGAGTGCCCAGTCGCCGCGGCCAAAGCCGTCCTTGAAAAAGGACGGCTCTTAGTAGGATTCAGCTCGGGTGCAGTCCGAGCCCTTGAGGACCAGCCCCTGCGCTGCTTCAGGTGCTGCGGCATAGGGCATACCCGAGCCCTGTGCCCATCAGCGGTCGACAGGTCGCTGACCTGCTACCGCTGCGGCAAGGAGGGCCACAAAGCCGCCTCCTGCACGGCCGCCACGCCGCACTGCGCAGTGTGTGCCGCCAGTGGCTGCCCGGCAGGCCACGTGACGAGGGGGAGGATGTGCAATCCTCCCCCCAAGAGGGGCAAAGCGCAGGCGCCGATCGCGCCTGCTGCTAGCACCGTCGTTCCCGAGGCAGGAACGGCGGTGGCGGCGGAGGAGGAGGGTGCGATGTCGATTGATGGATAGGGTCGATCATCGCATCCTCCAGGCGAACACCAACCACTGCAGAACAGCCCAAGACCTGCTGATGCAGACCATGGCTGAGTGGTTGGTGGACTTGGCGGTGGTCGCCGAGCCCTACTCGGTCCCTGGCAATTGGCTGGGCGATCGGGACGGCCTGGTGGCAATAGTGACGCGGTCTTCCACAGACTCCCCTCCCCTCTCGCTTTTAGAGAGAGGACCGGGATACGTGGCCGCCGCGTGGGGAGGTGTGGCCCTGGTAGGGGTCTATTTCTCCCCAAACCGCCCTCTCTCAGACTTCGAGGATTTCCTTGAAGTCCTCACTGCTGTCGTAGGGAGGGCGGCGCCGCGCCAGGTCGTGGTGTTGGGCGACCTGAACGCCAAGTCGGCGGCCTGGGGCAACCCGGCTGCCTCGTGCAACGTCCGGGGACGCGCCGTCGAGTTCTGGGCGGCGTCGTGCGGTGTGTCCCTCCTCAACAGGGGGGCGGTCCACACGTGTGTGCGGCAACAGGGAGGGTCGGTGGTCGACGTCTCGTTTGCCACCCCCGTGCTGGCCGCACGCATTGTAAACTGGCGAGTGGAGACGGTGGAGACCCTGTCGGACCACCGATATGTGCGGTTCGACATCTCCACCCAGGGCCCCCGGGGGGAGATGGCCCGCTCTAGCAGGTCTCCCTTCCCACGGTGGGCTCTGACTCGCCTGGACCGGGAGGCAGCCAAGGAGGCGGCCTTCCTCCAGGACTGGCTGTCTCCCCCCCCTGTCGAGGACGTCCCGGACGTTGACGCCGCAGCGGTCCGCCTCAGGAGATCCTTGACCGAGGTGTGCAACTCCAGCATGCCTCGGTCCCGTCGCCCGCCTCCCCGTCGCGCCGTCTATTGGTGGTCGGAGGAACTGGCGGAGCTCCGGGCCACCTGCGTGGCGGCCAGAAGGGCCTACACGCGGAGCCGACGGCGCAGCGTCCGTAGTCAAGCAGACGAGGACCGCCTCTACGCTTCTTACAGAGAGGCTCAGACGGTCCTCAAGTCGGCTATGGGCGCTGCCAAGGACTCGGCGAGGGCCGAGATGCTGGAGGGTCTCGACAGAGACCCGTATGGGCGACCATACAGGGTGGCGCGGAACCAACTGCGGCCCCATGGTCCCCCTCTGACAGAGACCCTCGAGCCAGCGTTGCTGGATGGGGTGGTCCGGTCCCTGTTTCCGCGCAGGACCGACTTCACCCCACCAACGATGGACCCCCCGCAGGAGGCGGCTTCACCGCCGGAGGAGGAGGTGCCCCCGGTGACGGCAGAGGAGTTTTACGCGGGAGTACTCAGCCTCCGCGCCAAGAAGACGGCCCCTGGGCCAGACGGCGTCCCTGCACGAGTGGTGGCCATAGCTGCCACTCAAATGGAGGATAGATTTCGGGACCTCTTCAGCGCGTGCCTTACGGCTGGGAGGTTCCCGAAACTGTGGAAGGAGGGGCAGCTATGCCTCCTCCGAAAGGAGGGACGCCCGGCGGATTCCCCCTCGGCATACCGGCCCATCGTTCTGCTCGATGAGGTCGGTAAATTGTTCGAGGGGATCATTGCCTCCCGGCTGAATAGCCACCTGCGGAGGGTAGGGCCGGACCTGTCGGACGCCCAGTTCGGTTTCCGACAAGGGCGTTCGACCATCGACGCGCTGGCTCTACTCAAGGGCCAGGTGAAGGGGGCGGTCGAGGCGGGGGACGGAGTGCTGGCGGTGTCATTCGACATAGCCAACGCCTTCAACTCCGTGCCCCACTCGACCATACTGGAGGCACTCCGATATCACGGAGTGCCCCAATACTTGCGGAGACTCCTGGCCAGCTACTTGGAGGATCGAGAGGTCCTCCTTGTCGACAAACTGGCCAGGTTGCGGCGATATGGCGCGGAGTCTGGTGTTCCGCAGGGGTCAGTCTTAGGACCCCCCCTGTGGAACATCGGCTTTGACTGGCTGCTGCGGGGAGCCCTCCTCCAGGGCACGAGTGTCATCTGTTACGCGGATGACACTCTCCTCACTGCCCGGGGGAGGAACTTCGGGGAGGCGGCCTGTCTGGCATCGGCCGGCGGGTCATTGGTGGCGGGTAGGATACGCAGCCTGGGATTGAGGGTGGCGCTGAACAAGACCGAGGCCGTGTTCTTTCACGGGCCTCGGCAGCGCTGCCCTCCTGACGCCCACATTGTCGTGGAGGGCGCCAGGGTAGGCGTCCAGACCCAGCTGAAATATCTGGGTCTAGTGCTGGACAGCAGGTGGCGCTTCGGCCCGCATTTCAGCGGGCTGTCGACGCGCCTGCTGAGGGCTGCGGACTCCCTCTCCTGGCTCCTCCCGAATCTGGGAGGGCCCAGTGCGCGATGCCGGCGCCTATATGCCGGCATCCTGAGAAGCATGGCCCTGTACGGGGCTCCCATCTGGGCAGACTCCCTGCATAGGAGGGAGAACGCGACGGCGATGCGCCGGCCCCAAAGGGCCATTGCACTGCGGGTGGCGAGGGCCTACCGCTCGGTGGGCTTTTCGGCGGCGTGCGCTCTGGCTGGCACCCCTCCTTGGGAGCTGGAGGCGTGGGTGCTCGCCAGAGTGTACGAATGGACGGCGCGGCGAAAAGCCCTCGGGGAGCGCCCCGTCGCGGAAGAGCGGGAGGCCGTGCGGCGGGAGGCGAGGGACGCCATCATCGTCCATTGGACGCAGGACCTCGCCTCCGCCACTTTTGGCCGCCGAACCCTGGACGCGCTCGGCCCAGTCCTGCGGGACTGGCTCGAGCGGCCCCACGGTTTCCTCTCATTCCGTCTGGTGCAGGTGCTGTCAGGCCACGGCTGTTTCGGCACGCACCTGCACCGGATCGGGAGGGAGGAGACTCCGGCGTGCCACGACTGCGGCGCGGCGGAGGACACGGCACAGCACACGCTCGAAGTGTGCCCGGCTTGGTCTGAGCCGCGCCGCATTCTGACTGCGGAGATCGGACAGGACCTCTCACTTCCCAGCGTGGTCAACTCTATGCTGGAGAGTGAGGGGTCCTGGGCAGCGGTCGCCTCCTTTTGCGAGGACGTCATCTCGCAAAAGGAGGCGGCGGAGCGCGCGCGTGAGGACGACCCTCTCGCTGCGCCGCTCCGAAGACGGAGAAGAGGTCGGAGAAGACGCCGTCTTCTCCCTCCTCATGTTGGTGATAGGCGGGCGACAGGCGCGGGGGCGCCTCCGCCCGCATTGCACTCTACACCACCTCCGCCGGTCATTCCCGGCCCTCCCCCCTCACGGGGAGGGCGTGTAGGGCCCGCCGTGTAGGCGGGCGTACGTCGGAGAGGGACTGGACGTAAAGGCTATGCCGATCTCCCAGTCCCCCTCCACTCAGACGATGCGGGAATGCCGCTGGGTTGTTTTAGTGGGTATACCGGGCCTTGGCCCGGGGAGTCCCACATACCCCTCCCATTCCCCCAATGGGAGGGTATGCGTAATGCATTTTTTCCCAGCGCAAACAAAAAAAAAAAAAAAAAAAAAAAAAAAAAAAAAGGTTAGGTTAGGCAACTGCAGGCGACAGTCAATCGGCTGCAGTTGGAGGTCAGCCAGCTTCATACGAAGCTAGCTGAAGCCACGGCTCGGCCACATCAGACCGTACCAAGACCAGCGGCAGAGGCCCCCGCCTCCAACCTTGAGGATGTCATCCGCAAGGTGGTTATGGAGGAGAGGGCCTTCACGCGAGCCTGCTTAGCAGGAATAGAGGACCGGCTCTTGCCGGAGCAACGCCTCCGACCGCCGCTTGCCGCGGACAAGAGGCAAAGCGAGCCGGGGCCGTCCTCGCAAGGGGAGGACGCCCTTCTCCCTTCCACTACTCCGTCCAACCAGCAGGGTTGGACCGAAGTGGTCGGGAAGGGAAAGGGCAGAGGAAAGAAGACGGCGACAGCCGCCCCTGCTGTCGCAGCCACCACGGCCACCACGACTCCCAGCCAGTCGCAGACGACCGGGAAGGGAAGGAGGAGGGGCAGGGGCAGAAAAGCGGCAACGGCCGTTCCTGTCGCCCCCGTCACCACGCCTCCCAGCCAGTCGCAGGCGACCGGCACAGGGAAGAGAAAGGGGAAATTGGTTCCCCCGAAGTCCGCGGCCGTCGTCGTGACGCTCACCGCGGAGGCCGCGGAACGAGGGGAGACGTACGCGTCAATATTGGTGCGGGCGCGTGCTAACGCCGATCCCACCCAACTGGGGATCGGCAAAGTCTCCTGCCGCAGGACCCAAGCCGGGGCTCGAATTTTCGAGTTCCCTGGCGCGGAGGGAAACGCAAGCGCTGACCTCTTTGCAGCCAAGCTGCAGGAGGTCATTGCGGACGCGGCCAAGGTGGCCCGACCTGTCAAGTCGGCGACCATCGAGGTGACCGATCTTGACGACTCGGTCACCAAGGAGGAGGTGGTGGCGGCAGTCGCAGCTATTGGGGGCTGCAGCGTCACAGCGGTGCAGGGCCGGGACATCAGGCCCGGCCGCGGCGGCATGGGAACTATCCGTCTCGAGTGCCCGGTCGCCGCCGCCAAAGTCGTCCTTGGTAAGGGACGGCTCTTGGTCGGGTTCAGCTCGGGTGCAGTCCGAGCACTTGAAGACCAGCCCCTGCGCTGCTTCAGGTGCTGCGGCATAGGGCACACCCGAGCCCTGTGCCCTTCAGCGGTTGACAGATCTCAAACCTGCTACCGCTGTGGCAACGAGGGCCACAAAGCCGCCTCCTGCACGGCCGCCACGCCGCACTGCGCAGTGTGCGCCGCCAGTGGCTGCCCGGCAGGCCACGTGACGAGGGGGAGGATGTGCAATCCTCCCCCTAAGAGGGGCAAAGCGCAGGCGCCGATCGCGCCTGCTGCTAGCACCGTCGTTCCCGAGGCAGGAACGGCGGTGGCGCCGGAGGAGGAGGGTGCGATGTCGATTGATGGATAGGGTCGATCATCGCATCCTCCAGGCGAACACCAACCACTGCAGAACAGCCCAGGATCTGCTGATGCAGACCATGGCTGAGTGGTTGGTGGACTTGGCGGTGGTCGCCGAGCCCTACTCGGTCCCTGGCAATTGGCTGGGCGATCGGGACGGCCTGGTGGCAATGGTGACGCGGTCTTCCACAGACTCCCCTCCCCTCTCGCTTTTAGAGAGAGGACCGGGATACGTGGCCACCGCGTGGGGAGGTGTGGCCCTGGTAGGGGTCTATTTCTCCCCAAACCGCCCTCTCTCGGACTTTGAGGATTTCCTCGAAGTCCTCACTGCAGTCGTAGGGAGGGCGGCGCCGCGCCAGGTCATGGTGTTGGGCGACCTGAACGCCAAGTCGGTGGCATGGGGCAACCCGGCTGCCTCCTGCAACGTCCGGGGACGCGCCGTCGAGTTCTGGGCGGCGTCGTGCGGTGTGTCCCTCCTCAACAGGGGGGCGGTCCACACGTGTGTGCGGCGGCAGGGAGGGTCGGTTGTGGACGTCTCGTTTGCCACCCCCGTGCTAGCCGCACGCATCGTGAACTGGCGGGTGGAGACGGTGGAGACCTTGTCGGACCACCGATATGTGCGGTTCGACATCTCCACCCAGGGCCCCCGGGGGGAGATGGCCCGCTCTGGCAGGTCTCCCTTCCCACGGTGGGCTCTCACTCGCCTGGACCGGGAGGCAGCCAAGGAGGCGGCCTTCCTCCAGGACTGGCTGTCGCCCCCCCCTGTCGAGGACGTCCCGGACGTTGACGCCGCAGCGGTCCGCCTCAGGAGATCCTTGACCGAGGTGTGCAACTCCAGCATGCCTCGGTCCCGTCGCCCGCCTCCCCGTCGCGCCGTCTATTGGTGGTCGGAGGAACTAGCGGGGCTCCGGGCCACCTGCGTGGCGGCCAGAAGGGCCTACACGCGGAGCCGACGGCGCAGCGTCCGTAGTCAAGCAGACGAGGACCGCCTCTACGTTTCTTACAGAGAGGCTCAGACGGTCCTCAAGTCGGCTATGGGCGCTGCCAAGGACTCGGCGAGGGCCGAGATGCTGGAGGGTCTCGACAGAGACCCGTATGGGAGACCATACAGGGCGGCGCGGAACCAACTGCGGCCCCATGGTCCCCCTCTGACAGAGACCCTCGAGCCAGCGTTGCTGGATGGGGTGGTCCGGTCCCTGTTTCCGCGCAGGACCGACTTCACCCCACCAACGATGGACCCCCCGCAGGAGGCGGCTTCACCGCCGGAGGAGGAGGTACCCCCGGTGACGGCGGATGAGTTTTACGCGGGGGTTCTCAGCCTCCGAGCCAAGAAGACGGCCCCTGGGCCGGACGGCGTCCCTGCTCGAGTGGTGGCCATAGCTGCCGCTCAAATGGAGGACAGATTTCGGGACCTCTTCAGCGCGTGCCTTACGGCTGGGAGGTTCCCGAAACTGTGGAAGGAGGGGCAGCTATGCCTCCTCCGAAAGGAGGGACGCCCGGCGGATTCCCCCTCGGCATACCGGCCCATCGTTCTGCTCGATGAGGTCGGTAAATTGTTCGAGGGGATCATTGCCTCCAGGCTGAATGGCCACCTGCGGAGGGTAGGGCCGGACCTGTCGGACGCCCAGTTCGGGTTTCGACAAGGGCGTTCGACCATCGACGCGCTGGCCCTACTCAAGGGCCAGGTGAAGGGGGCGGTCGAGGCGGGGGACGGAGTGCTGGCGGTGTCATTCGACATAGCCAACGCCTTCAACTCCGTGCCCCACTCGACCATACTGGAGGCACTCCGATATCACGGAGTGCCCCAATACTTGCGGAGACTCCTGGCCAGCTACTTGAAGGATCGAGAGGTCCTCCTTGTCGACAAACTGGCCAGGTTGCGGCGATATGGCGCGGAGTCTGGTGTTCCGCAGGGGTCAGTCTTAGGACCCCCCCTGTGGAACATCGGCTTTGACTGGCTGCTGCGGGGAGCCCTCCTCCAGGGCACGAGTGTCATCTGCTACGCGGATGACACTCTCCTCACTGCCCGGGGGAGGAACTTCGGGGAGGCGGCCAGTCTGGCATCGGCCGGCGGGTCATTGGTGGCGGGGAGGATCCGCCGCCTGGGGTTGAAGGTGGCGCTGAATAAGACCGAGGCCGTGTTCTTTCACGGACCTCGGCAGCGCTGCCCTCCTGACGCCCACATTGTCGTGGAGGGCGCCAGGGTAGGCGTCCAGACCCAGATCAAATATCTGGGTCTAGTGCTGGACAGCAGGTGGCGCTTCGGCCCACATTTCAGCGGGCTGTCGACGCGCCTGCTGAAGGCTGCGGACGCCCTCTCCTGGCTCCTCCCAAACCTGGGAGGGCCCAGTGCGCGATGCCGGCGCTTATATGCCGGCATCTTGCGAAGCATGGCCTTGTACGGGGCCCCCATCTGGGCAGACTCCTTGCATAGGAGGGAGAACGCGACGGCGATGCGCCGGCCCCAAAGGGCCATTGCACTGCGGGTGGCGAGGGCCTACCGCTCGGTGGGCTTTTCGGCGGCGTGCGCTCTGGCTGGCACCCCTCCCTGGGAGTTGGAGGCGTGGGTGCTCGCCAGAGTGTACGAATGGACGGCGCGGCGGAAAGCCCTCGGGGAGCGCCCCGTCGCGGAAGAGCGGGAGGCCGTGCGGCGGGAGGCGAGGGACGCCATCATCGTCCATTGGACGCAGGACCTCGCCTCCGCCACTTTTGGCCGCCGAACCCTGGACGCGCTCGGCCCAGTCCTGCGGGACTGGCTCGAGCGGCCCCACGGTTTCCTCTCATTCCGTCTGGTGCAGGTGCTGTCAGGCCACGGCTGTTTCGGCACGCACCTGCACCGGATCGGGAGGGAGGAGACTCCGGCGTGCCACGACTGCGGCGCGGCGGAGGACACGGCACAGCACACGCTCGAAGTGTGCCCGGCCTGGTCTGAACCGCGCCGCATTCTGACTGCGGAGATCGGACAGGACCTCTCACTTCCCAGCGTGGTCAACTCTATTCTGGAGAGTGAGGGGTCCTGGGCAGCGGTCGCCTCCTTTTGCGAGGACGTCATCTCGCAAAAGGAGGCGGCGGAGCGCGCGCGTGAGGACGACCCTCTCGCAGCGCCGCTCCGAAGGCGGAGAAGAGGTCGGAGAAGACGCCGTCTTCTCCCTCCTCATGGTGGTGATAGGCGGGCGACAGGCGCGGGGGCGCCTCCGCCCGCATTGCACTCTACACCACCTCCGCCGGTCATTCCCGGCCCTCCCTCCTCACGGGGAGGGCGTGTAGGGCCCGCCGTGTAGGCGGGCGTACGTCGGAGAGGGACTGGACGTAAAGGCTATGCCGATCTCCCAGTCCCCCTCCACTCAGACGATGCGGGAATGCCGCTGGGTTGTTTTAGTGGGTATACCGGGCCTTGGCCCGGGGAGTCCCACATACCCCTCCCATTCCCCCAATGGGAGGGTATGCGTAATGCATTTTTTTCCCAGCGCAAACAAAAAAAAAAAAAAAAAAAAAGGTTAGGTTGGGGGCGCGACTGTTCGAGGTCTCCGGACCCTCGGGAAGTGAGAAGGCGGACATCTTGGCCGCCAAACTGAGAGAGGTCTTCAACGAGGAGGACGTTCGAGTGTCTAGGCCCGTGAAGACCGCTGAACTGCGCGTCAATGGCCTGGACGACTCGACGACCCCGGAGGAGGTCGTGGCGGCCGTCGCCCGAAGTAGTGGGTGTCCGCCGGGTGACGTGCGGGTGGGCGAGATCCGCGCCGACGCTGCAGGGCTCGGCACCATTTGGGTGAAGTGCCCGGTAGCGGCGGCGAAGAAGATCGCCGACAGCGGACGGCTTTTGGTGGGGTGGGTTGCAGCACGGGTGAAGCTGCTGCAACCCAGGGCTATGCGGTGCTACCGATGCCTTGACATTGGGCACGTCAGGGCACGGTGCACCGCCGCAATCGACCGCAGCGAGCTATGCTATCGCTGCGGTAAGCCCGGCCACAAGGCGGCTCAGTGCTCCGCGACGCCGAACTGCAGCCTCTGCGCGGATGCAGGGAGGCCCGCGGAGCACAATGTGGGCGTAAAGGCCTGTGGCGCACCCGCCCCCAAGAAGGGCAGGAAAAAGAAGGGGGCAACCCAGGCTGCCGGGGGCTCTTTACACCCCCCTCAGCCTGGTTGCTCACCGGCCGACTCCCGGCCTAGGACTGGTGCTGAGGGAATGGATTGTGGATAATGCCACAATTCCGTTTCCTCCAGGGCAATCTCAACCACTCTGCCAGGGCTCAGGACCTTGTGCTCCAGAGCATGGCAGAGTGGTCGATCTATGTGGCTGTGGTCGCCGAGCCGTACTACGTCCCCCCCCGAGATAACTGGGTGGGTGACCTGGACGACTCGGTGGCCATCATTGGCGGGGCTCTTGCTGACCCGTCCCGAGGTCACGGCTGGGTGGCCGCCCTCGCGGACGGCATGGTCACTGTTGGGGCATATTTCTCGCCCAACAAGAGCCTCGCCGACTTCGAGAGCTTCCTTGTCGAGTTGGGTGCCGTCGTGAACCGGTACCACCCTCGCCCGGTGCTGTTGCTCGGGGATCTCAACGCCAAGTCTGCGGCGTGGGGATCCCCTGTCACCGATGCCAAGGGTGAGGCGTTGGAGGAGTGGGCGGTCACGACCGGCTTGACCGTCCTGAATCGGGGTTCGGTGTACACGTGCGTGCGGCAGCGGGGCGGTTCTATAGTGGACGTCTCGTTCGCTAGCCCCGCTGTCGCGAGCCGTGTCCGCGACTGGCGTGTCGCCGTGGAGGTGGAGACGTTATCGGATCACCGATACATCCGTTTCGACGTCTCCCCCCAGACCGCGGGCGGCCGCAGCCCATCGGCCCCGCGAACGGACGGTCCGCGCTGGGCGCGCAAACGCCTCGACAGGGAGCTACTCGAGGAGGCCGCTATTTTCCAGCACGTCGATTCTGTAAAATTCAAACAACAACTCGCATTTCACGTCGTTATTCACTCTCACTTCGCATAAGGTTCAAAATGACCTTGATTTTGCATTCTGTAAGCATCACCTAGGCACTTGCGAAGTGAAGTGAGCTCCAAAGCGACCAACACTGTACTAGTGACTACCACACTCAACAAAATCTAAGTCGGGATTTATCGGTTTTTCATTTTACCAGTTTTTGACACAGATTTTTAGCTATTACGATGTTTAAATTAAAATTTCTTATTTTAAGGAATTTGAGGCAGCTAATAAGTAAAAAAAAAACAGAAAACTCTAAATTCGTGCCGTGAATATAATCTATACTTACCTTACGAAAAGAAATGACTGACAGATAATATCATAAGTAATCTGTGGACAATATTTTCATTTATTGCCGTTGACGTTTAAAAGTTCGTTGCATTCACAGAGTACTTTTGGTTGCATTGTTTTGTTTACGTTCTGTATGTTTTTTGATCTATCAGTGCCGGTAATAATAGTGAAATAATCATGAAGTAAGTTTATATTTCTGGTTGTGAATTTCAAAAATAATATTAATTAAAGAAGTGTTTATTTGGTTTTCTAATCCATCAATAATGTTTCAGTCCAAATGAGACACGTTCTTTTCATCCATCGTCAGCTTAAGTAGGTAGGCACTTATTCACTTTATAACTTTAAAAACTTTATTTAAACACTATTTAACTATGATTTATTCTATTTTCACTCATAAAATAGATGCTTTTAATTTGACACTTTGAATCGCGTTCGAGTGCAAAGTGAACGTCGAAGTGACAGGGGAATTACCTTATAGAATGCCACTTTTTACGTCATCTCATACTTTATCTGTCAAAATCTCGAGGTAAATTTAGTTCAACTCGCAAACACGCTCGCAATAGTAGCGCTAGTGTAGATTCGAATTATCAACCGAGTTTTAGAATGCCAATCAAGAAACTCACAGCGGATTCAGATTCGAAGTTTAGAATGAAGTCTTACAGAATCACACTGCAGGCCTGGATCCGGGAGTCGGCAACGACCGGACCCGTCGACGTCGAAGAGGAGGCGCAGTGGTTCCACGGGGCGATGACGCAAATTTGCGACGCGTCCATGCCCCGGGTCTACACACAACCCAGAAGGCGCCAGGTGCACTGGTGGTCCACCGAGATCGCGCAGTTGCGCGTCTCCTGCGTGCGAGTGCGGCGCCAGTACACCCGATACCGGAGAAGACGTCGTCGGGTCCCTGACGAAGAAGCCGCGCTGTATGAGGTGTACCGCGCGGCTAAGGAGGCTCTGTGGCTGGCCATCGGCGAGGCGAAGACTCGAGCCAGGGAGGAGATGTTGGCGACTCTCAACGGGGATCCGTGGGGGCGTCCCTATCGCTCGGTCCGAGGGAAACTCGGACCATGGGCGCCCCCGCTTACGGAGAGTCTCCAACCAGAGCTGCTGGAGGACGTGGTCGCAGCCCTCTTCCCGGCACGAGCGGAGCGTACTCCGCCGCCGATGGCTTTGCCCACAGCCGCAGAGCCTGAAGAGAACGCCAGCGTCCCAGAGGTGACACAAGCAGAGTTGAGGGCGGCCGTGATGCGGCTCCGGGCGAAGAACACTGCCCCGGGGCCCGATGGGATTCACGGTTGCGTGTTAGCCCTCGCTCTGAAGGAGTTGGAGCCCCAACTGATAGGACTCTACACAGCGTGCCTGGAGCAGGGCCAGTTTCCCGTTCAGTGGAAAACTGGACGTCTGGTCCTGCTCAGGAAGGTGGGGCGCCCTGTGGACTCGCCGTCCGCGTACCGGCCCATAGTGCTGCTGGACGAGGTGGGAAAGCTGTTCGAGCGGATAATCGCAGCCCGCCTCGTCAGCCACTTGTGCGGAGAGGGGCCGGACCTGGCCGAATGCCAGTTCGGATTTCGGCGCGGGCGCTCCACTATCACGGCGATATCGCGTGTGAGAGTTCTGGCGGAGGAAGCGGTGTCCCGGGGCGGGGTGATGTTGGCGGTGTCCTTGGACATATCCAACGCCTTCAACACCCTGCCCTGGAGTTGTATTCGGGAGGCACTACGCTATCATCGAGTGCCTCCCTACCTCCGCCGCGTCATTGGGGCTTATTTGGCGGAGAGGTGTGTCACCTATCTGGGACGTGATGGCATACACCAGCACCCCATGTCGTGCGGTGTTCCGCAGGGTTCGGTCTTGGGCCCGCCCCTGTGGAACATCGGGTACGACTGGGTGCTGAGAGGCGAGCTCCAGCCGGGAGTGGACCTGACGTGTTACGCTGACGACACGCTGGTCACTGCCCGGGGGAGCTCGTACAGGGAGGCAGCGTTGTTGGCGACGGCCGCGGTCTCACAGGTGGTGAGCCGCATACGGCGCCTTGGCCTGGAGGTGGCCCTCAACAAGTCGGAGGCCATAGTTTTTCATGGCCCCCGGCGGGCGCCGCCGGCGGGATCACACATCGTGGTCGGTGGGGCCCGTATCGCTGTCGAGTCCACCATGAAATACCTGGGATTGGTGCTCGACAGCCGGTGGGATTTCGGACCCCACTTCCGACGGCTGGCGCCCAAGTTGTTGGGCGCGGCTGGGGCGCTGTCAACGCTGCTTCCCAATCTGGGGGACCCGAGCACCGTCTGTAGGCGGTTGTACGTGGGGATCGTGCGATCGATGGCCCTGTATGGGGCCCCGATCTGGGCGGCTGACCTGACGGCCGGCACCATCTCTGTTCTGCGGAAGCCGCAGAGGGTGATGGCCGTCAGAGTCATCAGGGGTTATCGCACGATCTCCTACGAGGCGGCTTGCGCACTGGCCGGATCTCCGCCCTGGGACCTGGAGGCAAAAGTCCTCGCGTCAATGCATCGGTGGCGCGAGGACGCGCGGGCGCGCGGGGAGCGACTGACGCAGCGACATTTTGAGCTGCGTCGGTCGCAGCTGCGCGAGGTCCTGGTGGCGGAATGGCGGAACAGGCTTTCACGCCCTACCGCCGGCCTCGTCACTATCGAGGCCATCCGGCCAGTGCTCGACCTGTGGCTCGGGAGAAGGCACGGCTCCCTGTCGTTTCGTGCGACGCAGGTTCTCACGGGGCATGGCTGCTTCGGGAGATTCCTGTGTCGCATAGGCAGGGAGCCGGACGCTCGGTGTCACCACTGCGTCGACTGTCGGGAGGACACGGCGCGGCATACGCTGTCAGAGTGTGCCGCTTGGGAGGAGCCGCGCCGTGCCCTCGTCTCTGTGGTAGGCAGTGACCTCTCGCTGCCGGCTGTAGTACGTTCTATGGTCGGCGGTGAGGAGTCCTGGGACGCGGTGGTCTCCTTCTGCGAAACTGTCATCGCGCAGAAGGAGGCTGCGGAAAGGGAGAGGGAGATGTTGAGTGCTCTCCCAGCCCGCAGCAGGCGCACCGGGCGTCGGAGGAGGGCATACGCTGCCCTCCTTCTGCCCCCCTAACTGGGTCCAGGGGCGGCGGACTTGGGGATGTCCGTTGCCCCCCATTCATCCGGACCCGAGGTGGCGGCGCGTGGTGTTCCCGTGCGCCCCTCTGACGTCGCGGGGGGAGCTAAACACCTCACTCCCCCCGCGTACGAGATGTGGCCCGCAGAGGCGGGCCGGCACCAGCCGGGGATTACGGAAGTCGCCTATGTTCCCGCGATCCCCGGCGTAGGTGGAAGATGGAACACCGGGGTGGTTTTAGTCAGTAAGAGTCTGACAGACCCCTCCGCCCGCCCCAGGGCGGAGGACATCCATGAGGATTTCCCCCCGTAAAAAAAAAAAAAAAAAAAAAAGGTTAGGTTAGGTTAGGTTAGGTTACAAAGCCGCCTCCTGCACGGCCGCCACGCCGCACTGCGCAGTGTGCGCCGCCAGTGGCTGCCCGGCAGGCCACGTGACGAGGGGGAGGATGTGCAATCCTCCCCCTAAGAGGGGCAAAGCGCAGGCGCCGGTCGGGCCTGCTGCTAGCACCGTCGTTCCCGAGGCAGGAACGGCGGTGGCGGCGGAGGAGGAGGGTGCGATGTCGATTGATGGATAGGGTCGATCATCGCATCCTCCAGGCGAACACCAACCACTGCAGAACAGCCCAGGATCTGCTGATGCAGACCATGGCTGAGTGGTTGGTGGACTTGGCGGTGGTCGCCGAGCCCTACTCGATCCCTGGCAATTGGCTGGGCGATCGAGACGGCCTGGTGGCAATGGTGACGCGGTCTTCCACAGACTCCCCTCCCCTCTCGCTTTTAGAGAGAGGACCGGGATACGTGGCCACCGCGTGGGGAGGTGTGGCCCTGGTAGGGGTCTATTTCTCCCCAAACCGCCCTCTCTCGGACTTTGAGGATTTCCTCGAAATCCTCACTGCTGTCGTAGGGAGGGCGGCGCCGCGCCAGGTCGTGGTGTTGGGCGACCTGAACGCCAAGTCGGTGGCATGGGGCAACCCGGCTGCCTCCTGCAACGTCCGGGGACGCGCCGTCGAGTTCTGGGCGGCGTCGTGCGGTGTGTCCCTCCTCAACAGGGGGGCGGTCCACACGTGTGTGCGGCGGCAGGGAGGGTCGGTGGTGGACGTCTCGTTTGCCACCCCCGTGCTGGCCGCACGCATCGTGAACTGGCGGGTGGAGACGGTGGAGACCTTGTCGGACCACCGATATGTGCGGTTCGACATCTCCACCCAGGGCCCCCGGGGGGAGATGGCCCGCTCTAGCAGGTCTCCCTTCCCACGGTGGGCTCTCACTCGCCTGGACCGGGAGGCAGCCAAGGAGGCGGCCTTCCTCCAGGACTGGCTGTCGCCCCCCCCTGTCGAGGACGTCCCGGACGTTGACGCCGCAGCGGTCCGGCTCAAGAGATCCCTGACCGAGGTGTGCAACTCCAGCATGCCTCGGTCCCGTCGCCCGCCTCCCCGTCGCGCCGTCTATTGGTGGTCGGAGGAACTGGCGGGGCTCCGGGCCACCTGTGTGGCGGCTAGGAGGGCCTACACGCGGAGCCGACGGCGCAGCGTCCGTTGCCAAGCGGACGAGGACCGCCTCTACGCCTCTTACAGAGAGGCTCAGACGGTCCTCAAGTCGGCTATGGGCGCTGCCAAGGACTCGGCGAGGGCCGAGATGCTGGAGGGTCTCGACAGGGATCCATATGGGAGACCATACAGGGCGGCGCGGAACCAACTGCGGCCCCATGGTCCCCCACTGACGGAGACCCTCGAGTCGGCGTTGCTGGATGGGGTGGTCCGGTCCCTGTTTCCGCGCAGGACCGACTTCACCCCACCAACGATGGACCCCCCGCAGGAGGTGGCTTCACCGCCGGAGGAGGAGGTACCCCCGGTGACGGCGGATGAGTTTTACGCGGGGGTTCTCAGCCTCCGCGCCAAGAAGACGGCCCCTGGGCCGGACGGCGTCCCCGCACGGGTGGTGGCCATAGCCGCCGCTCAAATGGAGGACAGATTTCGGGAACTCTTCAGCGCGTGCCTTACGGCTGGGAGGTTCCCGAAACTGTGGAAGGAGGGGCGGCTATGCCTCCTCCGAAAAGAGGGACGCCCGGCGGATTCCCCCTCGGCATACCGGCCCATCGTTCTGCTCGATGAGGTCGGTAAATTGTTCGAGGGGATCATTGCCTCCCGGCTGAATGGCCATCTGCGGAGGGTAGGGCCGGACCTGTCGGACGCCCAGTTCGGTTTTCGACAAGGGCGTTCGACCATCGACGCGCTGGCCCTACTCAAGGGCCAGGTGAAAGGGGCGGTCGAGGCAGGGGACGGAGTGCTGGCGGTGTCATTCGACATAGCCAACGCCTTCAACTCCGTCCCCCACTCGACCATACTGGAGGCACTCCGATATCACGGAGTGCCCCAATACTTGCGGAGCCTCCTGGCCAGCTACTTGGAGGACCGAGAGGTCCTCCTTGTCGACAAACTGGCCAGGTTGCGCAGATACAGCGCGGAGTCTGGTGTTCCGCAGGGGTCAGTCTTAGGACCCCCCCTGTGGAACATCGGTTTCGACTGGCTGTTGCGGGGAGCCCTCCTCCAGGGCACGAGTGTCATCTGTTACGCGGATGACACTCTCCTCACTGCCCGGGGGAGGAACTTCGGGGAGGCGGCCTGTCTGGCATCGGCTGGCGGGTCATTGGTGGCGGGGAGGATACGCAGCCTGGGATTGAGGGTGGCACTGAACAAGACCGAGGCCGTGTTCTTTCACGGGCCTCGGCAGCGCTGCCCTCCTGACGCCCACATTGTCGTGGAGGGCGCCAGGGTAGGCGTCCAGACCCAGCTGAAATATCTGGGTCTAGTGCTGGACAGCAGGTGGCGCTTCGGCCCGCATTTCAGTGGGCTGTCCACGCGCCTGCTGAGGGCTGCGGCCGGCCTCTCCTGGCTCCTCCCGAACCTGGGAGGGCCCAGTGCGCGATGCCGGCGCCTATATGCCGGCATCCTGAGAAGCATGGCCCTGTACGGGGCCCCCATCTGGGCAGACTCCCTCCATAGGAGGGAGAATGCGACGGCGATGCGCCGGCCCCAAAGGGCCATTGCACTGCGGGTGGCGAGGGCCTACCGCTCGGTGGGCTTTTCGGCGGCGTGCGCTCTGGCCGGCACCCCTCCTTGGGAGCTGGAGGCGTGGGTGCTCGCCAGAGTGTACGAATGGACGGCGCGGCGAAAAGCCCTCGGGGAGCGCCCCGTCGCGGAAGAGCGGGAGGCCGTGCGGCGGGAGGCGAGGGACGCCATCATCGTCCATTGGACGCAGGACCTCGCCTCCGCCACCTTTGGCCGCCGAACCCTGGACGCGTTCGGCCCAGTCCTGCGGGACTGGCTCGAGCGGCCCCACGGTTTCCTCTCATTCCGTCTGGTGCAGGTGCTGTCAGGCCACGGCTGTTTCGGCACGCACCTGCACCGGATCGGGAGAGAGGAGACTCCGGCGTGCCACGACTGCGGCGCGGCGGAGGACACGGCACAGCACACGCTCGAGGTGTGCCCGGCTTGGTCCGAGCCGCGCCGTAGTCTGACTGCAGAGATCGGACAGGACCTCTCACTTCCCAGCGTGGTCAACTCTATGCTGGAGAGTGAGGGGTCCTGGGCAGCGGTCGCCTCCTTTTGCGAGGACGTCATCTCGCAAAAGGAGGCGGCGGAGCGCGCGCGTGAGGACGACCCTCTCGCAGCGCCGCTCCGAAGGCGGAGAAGAGGTCGGAGAAGACGCCGTCTTCTCCCTCCTCATGGTGGTGATAGGCGGGCGACAGGCGCGGGGGCGCCTCCGCCCGCATTGCACTCTACACCACCTCCGCCGGTCATTCCCGGCCCTCCCCCCTCACGGGGAGGGCGTGTAGGGCCCGCCGTGTAGGCGGGCGAACGTCGGAGAGGGACTGGACGCAAAGGCTGTGCCGATCTCCCAGTCCCCCTCCACTCAGACGATGCGGGAATGCCGCTGGGTTGTTTTAGTGGGTATACCGGGCCTTGGCCCGGGGAGTCCCACATACCCCTCCCATTCCCCCAATGGGAGGGTATGCGTAATGCATTTTTTCCCAGCGCAAACAAAAAAAAAAAAAAAAAAAAAAAAAAAAGGTTAGGTTAGGTTAGGTTAGGTTAGGTTAGGTTAGGTTAGGTTAGGTTAGGTTAGGTTTTCCCGGCCCTCCCCCCTCACGGGGAGGGCGTGTAGGGCCCGCCGTGCAGGCGGGCGAACGTCGGAGAGGGACTGGACGTAAAGGCTACGCCGATCTCCCAGTCCCCCACCACTCAGACGATGCGGGAATGCCGCTGGGTTGTTTTAGTGGGTATACCGGGTCAGCCCGGGGAGTCCCACATACCCCTCCCATTCCCCCAATGGGAGGGTATGCGTAATGCATTTTTTCCCAGCGCAAACAAAAAAAAAAAAAAAAAAGGTTAGGTTAGGTTAGGTTAGGTTGGGGGACCCCCCACAGAGCTTGCGTCCACGTCGCGTCCCCTGGAAACGACCCAGTTCTGTCACCGTAACGGAGTGGCAGACTGGGATCGGCCAAAGTGCTCTGTGCTTCGTAGCTATCATTTTATTCTTGCCTTGTGTTTAGCTGCGACCTTGCGGAATGTCGAAACCCTCGCGGGACGCCTTCGGGCGTTTCCTCCCAAAAGGCCCTTCTCAGGGCCAACCAAAAGGCCCTTCTCAGGGCCAACCAAAAGGCCCTTCTCAGGGCCAACCCAAAGGCCCTTCTCAGGGCCAACCCAAAGGCCCTTTTCAGGGCCACTCCGACGCTTCGGCGTCAGAGGCAAGCCGCGCGCCGTCTGCGGCAAGCTTCCATGGAAGAGCGGGCGAGTTGTCGGACTCCGACGACGAGTCCCTTATTAGCGTCTCGGACGCAGGCGACTCTCAGTCGCGAAAGCGGGCCTTCCTGAAGGATGGGTCCGAGGGTTCCTCGGGCTCAGCCAGGCGGTCAAAGGCCAAAAGGCCCACAGTAGCCGCGGATACCCACGTGGTGGGTCTCGCGGACGCCCAGCGCCAGCTCGACCTGGCTCGGCGTGTGCAGCACCAGCAAGAGCTGGAAGAGCGGGTGGCTGCGAAGGAGCAGCGGGCGCGTGCAGTTCGAGCCAAGTCTGGTTACGGCGCGTCCCGCGTGCTGTACGCGGACCATTCTTTGGCCGAGCTGCAGCAGATGGCGGAGGAGGACGAAGAGGAGATTGCGGAGGTCGCCTCCAAGTCCTCCAATCTAAAGGGCACCTTCCAGAAGGCCCTTAAGTGCCGGGCCGCGAGCATGCGTGGCATCGTAGAGGAGCTCGTCAAAAGAAAGACGAGTGAAGAAACGCGGCAGCTGCAGGCGAGGGTCGATCGCCTGCAATCAGAGGTCAGCCAGCTTCATCAGAAGCTGGCTGATGTCACGGCTCGGCCAATTCAGGCCGAACCGACACCTGCGGCGGAGGCCCCTACCTCCACCAACCTTGAGGATATACTCCGCAAGGTTGTAATGGAGGAGCGGGCCTTCACACGAGCCTGTCTTGCAGGCATCGAGGACCGGCTCCTGCCGGAAAAGCGCCTCCGACCGCCGCTTGCCGCTGACGAGAGGCGAGCCGAGCCGGGTCCGTCCTCGCAAGGGGAGGACGCCCTTCTCCCTTCCCTCCCTTCCACTACCCCGTCCAACCAGCAGGGCTGGACCGAAGTGGTCAGGAGGGGGAAGGGCAAAGGAAAGAAGACGGCGACAGCCGCCCCTGCTGTCGCAGCCACCACGGCCACCACGACTCCCAGCCCGTCGCAGACGACTGGGAAGGGAAGGAGGAGGGGCAGGGGCAGAAAGGCTGCAACGGGCGTCCCTGCCGCCCCCGCCACCACGCCTCCCAGCCAGTCGCAGGCGACCGGCAGAGGAAAGAGGAAGGGGAAATTGGTTCCCCCAAAGACCGCGGCCGTCGTAGTGACGCTCACCGCGGAGGCCGCGGAGCGAGGGGAGACGTACGCGTCCATATTGGTGCGGGCGCGTGCTAACGCCGATCCCACCCAACTGGGGATCGGCAAAGTCTCCTGCCGGAGGACCCAAACCGGGGCTCGAATCTTCGAGTTCCCTGGGGCGGAGGGCAGTGCCAACGCTGACCTCTTCGCAGCCAAGCTGCAGGAGGTCATCGCGGACGCAGCCAAGGTGGCCCGACCCGTCAAGTCGGCGGCCATCGAGGTGGCCGACCTTGACGACTCGGTCACCAAAGAGGAGGTGGTGGCAGCGGTCGCAGCCATTGGGGGCTGCAGCGTCGCAGCGGTGCAGGGCCGGGACATCAGGCCCGGCCGCGGCGGCATGGGCACTATCCGTCTCGAGTGCCCAGTCGCCGCCGCCAAAGCCGTCCTTGAAAAAGGACGGCTCTTGGTCGGATTCAGCTCGGGTGCAGTCCGAGCACTAGAGAACCAGCCCCTGCGCTGCTTCAGGTGCTGCGGCATAGGGCACACCCGAGCCCTGTGCCCTTCAGCGGTCGATAGGTCACTGACATGCTACCGCTGTGGCAAGGAGGGCCACAAAGCCGCCTCCTGCACGGCCGCCACGCCGCACTGCGCAGTGTGCGCCGCCAGTGGCTGCCCGGCAGGCCACGTGACGAGGGGGAGGATGTGCAATCCTCCCCCTAAGAGGGGCAAAGCGCAGGCGTCGGTCGGGCCTGCTGCTAGCACCGTCGTTCCCGAGGCAGGAACGGCGGTGGCGGCGGAGGAGGAGGGTGCGATGTCGATTGATGGATAGGGTCGATCATCGCATCCTCCAGGCGAACACCAACCACTGCAGAACAGCCCAAGACCTGCTGATGCAGACCATGGCTGAGTGGTTGGTGGACTTGGCGGTGGTCGCCGAGCCCTACTCGGTCCCTGGCAATTGGCTGGGCGATCGAGACGGCCTGGTGGCAATAGTGACGCGGTCTTCCACAGACTCCCCTCCCCTCTCGCTCTTAGAGAGAGGACCGGGATACGTGGCCGCCGCGTGGGGAGGTGTGGCCCTAGTTGGGGTCTATTTCTCCCCAAACCGCCCTCTCTCGGACTTTGAGGATTTTCTTGAAGTCCTCACTGCTGTCGTAGGGAGGGCGGCGCCGCGCCAGGTCGTGGTGTTGGGCGACCTGAACGCCAAGTCGGTGGCCTGGGGCAACCCGGCTGCCTCGTGCAACGTCCGGGGACGCGCCGTCGAGTTCTGGGCGGCCTCATGCGGTGTGTCCCTCCTCAACAGGGGGGCGGTCCACACATGTGTGCGGCAACACGGAGGGTCGGTGGTGGACGTCTCGTTTGCCACCCCCGTGCTGGCCGCACGCATCGTGAACTGGCGGGTGGAGACGGTGGAGACCCTGTCGGACCACCGATATGTGCGGTTCGACATCTCCACCCAGGGCCCCCGGGGGGAGATGGCCCGCTCTGGCAGGTCTCCCTTCCCACGGTGGGCTCTAACTCGCCTGGACCGGGAGGCAGCCAAGGAGGCGGCCTTCCTCCAGGACTGGCTGTCTCCCCGCCCTGTCGAGGACGTCCCGGACGTTGACGCCGCAGCGGTCCGCCTCAGGAGATCCTTGACCGAGGTGTGCAACTCCAGCATGCCTCGGTCCCGTCGCCCGCCTCCCCGTCGCGCCGTCTATTGGTGGTCGGAGGAACTTGCGGGGCTCCGGGCCACCTGCGTGGCGGCCAGAAGGGCCTACACGCGGAGCCGACGGCGCAGCGTCCGTAGTCAAGCAGACGAGGACCGCCTCTACGTCTCTTACAGAGAGGCTCAGACGGTCCTCAAGTCGGCTATGGGCGCTGCCAAGGACTCGGCGAGGGCCGAGATGCTGGAGGGTCTCGACAGAGACCCGTATGGGAGACCATACAGGGCGGCGCGGAACCAACTGCGGCCCCATGGTCCCCCTCTGACAGAGACCCTCGAGCCAGCGTTGCTGGATGGGGTGGTCCGGTTCCTGTTTCCGCGCAGGACCGACTTCGCCCCACCAACGATGGACCCCCCGCAGGAGGCGGCTTCACCGCCGGAGGAGGAGGTACCCCCGGTGACGGCGGATGAGTTTTACGCGGGGGTTCTCAGCCTCCGCGCCAAGAAGACGGCCCCTGGGCCGGACGGCGTCCCTGCTCGAGTGCTGGCCATAGCTGCCGCTCAAATGGAGGACAGATTTCGGGACCTCTTCAGCGCGTGCCTTACGGCTGGGAGGTTCCCGAAACTGTGGAAGGAGGGGCAGCTATGCCTCCTCCGAAAGGAGGGACGCCCGGCGGATTCCCCCTCGGCATACCGGCCCATCGTTCTGCTCGATGAGGTCGGTAAATTGTTCGAGGGGATCATTGCCTCCCGGCTGAATGGCCACCTGCGGAGGGTAGGGCCGGACCTGTCGGACGCCCAGTTCGGGTTTCGACAAGGGCGTTCGACTATCGACGCGCTGGCCCTACTCAAGGGCCAGGTGAAGGGGGCGGTCGAGGCGGGGGACGGAGTGCTGGCGGTGTCATTCGACATAGCCAACGCCTTCAACTCCGTGCCCCACTCGACCATACTGGAGGCACTCCGATATCACGGAGTGCCCCAATACTTGCGGAGACTCCTGGCCAGCTACTTGGAGGATCGAGAGGTCCTCCTTGTCGACAAACTGGCCAGGTTGCGGCGATATGGCGCGGAGTCCGGTGTTCCGCAGGGGTCAGTCTTAGGACCCCCCCTGTGGAACATCGGCTTTGACTGGCTGCTGCGGGGAGCCCTCCTCCGGGACACGAGTGTCATATGCTACGCGGATGACACTCTCCTCACTGCCAGGGGGAGGAACTTCAGGGAGGTGGCCTGCCTGGCATCGGCTGGCGGTTCCTTGGTGGCGGGGAGGATCCGCCGCTTGGGGTTGAAGGTGGCGCTGAATAAGACCGAGGCCGTGTTCTTTCACGGGCCTCGGCAGCGCTGCCCTCCTGACGCCCACATTGTCGTGGAGGGCGCCAGGGTAGGCGTCCAGACCCAGCTGAAATATCTGGGTCTAGTGCTGGACAGCAGGTGGCGCTTCGGCCCGCATTTCAGCGGTCTGTCGACGCGCCTGCTGAGGGCTGCGGACGCCCTCTCCTGGCTCCTCCCAAACCTGGGAGGGCCCAGTGCGCGATGCCGGCGCCTTTATGCCGGCATCCTGAGGAGCATGGCCCTATACGGGGCCCCCATCTGGGCGGACTCCCTCCATAAGAGGGAGAATGCGACGGCGATGCGTCGGCCCCAAAGGGCCATTGCACTGCGGGTGGCGAGGGCTTACCGATCGGTGGGCTTTTCGGCGGCGTGCGCTCTGGCTGGCACCCCTCCTTGGGAGCTGGAGGCGTGGGTGCTCGCCAGAGTGTACGAATGGACGGCGCGACGAAAAGCCCTCGGGGAGCGCCCCGTCGCGGAAGAGCGGGAGGCCGTGCGGCGGGAGGCGAGGGACGCCATCATCGTCCATTGGACGCAGGACCTCGCCTCCGCCACCTTTGGCCGCCGAACCCTGGACGCGCTCGGCCCAGTCCTGCGGGACTGGCTCGAGCGGCCCCACGGTTTCCTCTCATTCCGTCTGGTGCAGGTGCTGTCAGGCCACGGCTGTTTCGGCACGCACCTGCACCGGATCGGGAGGGAGGAGACTCCGGCGTGCCACGACTGCGGCGCGGCGGAGGACACGGCACAGCACACGCTCGAGGTGTGCCCGGCTTGGTCTGAGCCGCGCCGTAGTCTGACTGCGGAGATCGGACAGGACCTCTCACTTCCCAGCGTGGTCAACTCTATGCTGGAGAGTGAGGGGTCCTGGGCTGCGGTCGCTTCCTTTTGCGAGGACGTCATCTCGCAAAAGGAGGCGGCGGAGCGCGCGCGTGAGGACGACCCTCTCGCAGCGCCGCTCCGAAGGCGGAGAAGAGGTCGGAGAAGACGCCGTCTTCTCCCTCCTCATGGTGGTGATAGGCGGGCGACAGGCGCGGGGGCGCCTCCGCCCGCATTGCACTCTACACCACCTCCGCCGGTCATTCCCGGCCCTCCCCCCTCACGGGGAGGGCGTGCAGGGCCCGCCGTGTAGGCGGGCGTACGTCGGAGAGGGACTGGACGTAAAGGCTATGCCGATCTCCCAGTCCCCCTCCACTCAGACGATGCGGGAATGCCGCTGGGTTGTTTTAGTGGGTATACCGGGCCTTGGCACGGGGAGTCCCACATACCCCTCCCATTCCCCCAATGGGAGGGTATGCGTAATGCATTTTTTCCCAGCGCAAACAAAAAAAAAAAAAAAAAAAAAAAAAGGTTAGGTTAGGTTAGGTTAGGTTAGGTTAGGTTTTTTTTTTTTTTTTTTTTTTTTTTTTTTTTTTTTTTTTTTTCTTCTACCTCCAAACTGATCGGAGTCTATGCTTGTCTGCTTACACTTTCATACCAGTTCTCGCATTTATGCCTCTCGTACTTTCATTCCTCATACTTGGTCTTTCTATCATTCATCCTCATTTGGTCCTTTATGGGTGGGATTCCCAACTATCGCCTACTTTCTGGCTAATTGTTTTAATTTATTTATTTTATTCTGGGTGTTACAAGAAAACAGGGAGACAGTTTTTTATTTCCACTACCTTAGCTTATGTCTAATTTACATTTTGATATTAACTATAACTTACAGACTTAACTACTTTCTTATTACTATACTTATTTTATACACGGAGATCGGGGTGTAGTTTTTATTGCTTATCTTACGTTAACATTTATCCTTAACAAGCATATAAATACTTTCACACAGATAATTGTAATTGTTTTCTATTATACCTTAAACTATTTTACAGCTTTTAATTGCTATGCTAGCCTCTAATATACTACATTATATTATGACAGCATATTTGCTTATGCGGTTTTATTTCGATCTATAACTTTTCTCACAATAAATCTACAATACTGTAAGAATATTTCAGCATTTTTACTTTTAATTACAAACTTTGCATTGTCCGGGTGTTATTTTCGTACCTATTGCGTTCTCGACGTTATAAAGGTGTTTTGAGAACTGTGGGCAGTAAAACAGTATGTGCGGGACCGTTTCACTTGTGTCCGGGTCACAAATGCACGATGGACTCTCCTTGCACTTGAATCGGTTCAAGTACTCAGAGAATCCACCGTGCCCTGTCATTATTTGTGTGTTAAGTCCATTTGTTCCTATTTTGCGAATAACACTATAAGCCGTCCGCACATCCGGGAAGAATATTTTTGTAACGGATGCAGTATCACTATCACCGTATCTACCATTCCACTCGTCAAGCGTCGCCATTCGTATGCTTCGCTTGACGAATGATATCGGACACCGATCGTAGTCAGGTCTTCTTTTGGAGTTCCCAGCGGCCTCTTTTGCTAACTCGTCGGCTCTTTCGTTTCCCAGGAGCCCCACATGAGCTTTGATCCAAAACAAGTTTACTACCTTGTTTTGGTGGGATGCAGACCTTATATTATCCCTAGCTTCTACAGCCAGAGGGTGGAGTGAACCGGGATTTGTGATTGTTTGAAGAGCCGCCATTGAGTCACTGAAAACTCCGAAAGAAGACGCATTCAGTTTGGTTATCTCGCTAGTAGCCTTTGTTAGTGCTAGGAGTTCAGCCTGGTAAACCGTGCAATATTTTGATAGTGCAAGTTTGAGGGCTCTGGTCTCGGCGTCACCGTTCCATATGGACAGTGAGGCGCCGACCCCTCCTCCGATCTTGCTCCCATCTGTAAAAATGCGAACGTCAAAATTGCTGTTGTTGTTTAGTTGCTCTTGGTTTACCAGGCTGTCGAACTTCAAGATGTCGCGTTCCGCAGGATGAGGAGCCTCGATTGCAGCGGTCATACGCTCGACCTCCCTGTCCCCCAGTGAGGTCTGGGGCACTCCCCTCTTGGCTTCGTATAACGATGCCGCCTCACCAACTCGGAGGTCAAGGGGGAGCATTCCAGACAGCACCAGTGCTGAGTTCAGGGAGACCGTGCGATATGCCTTGCACATCTTCTGGGCGATTCCCCGCTGGACGGTCCCCAGTTGCTTTACAATGCCCAACTTTTTGGCAGCCGGTGCCCAGACGCTTGCTGCGTAGAGTATAATGGGCTCCACCGCCGCCACATAAATGACCCGTATAACCTCTGGGTGTAGCCCCCAACTGACCTTTGCGGCTCTACACAGCTGCTTGTAGATCGCGATTGCCTTCCTACAAACAAGTGAGACGTGGGTGTTGAAGGTCAGTTTTTCGTCGAAGGTTACACCCAGAAGCTTTATTTCTTTCGACATGTCAATGCCGATCCCCCCCATGCTCAAGCGTGGTGTATCGTATTTCAATTTTCTGGTTATTACCATTGCAGTTGTTTTATGCGGAGCGAATTTGAGTTTATTCTCGACACCCCACGCCAGTACATGATTGAGAGCGGCATTGGCACATTCCTCCACCTCTTGTGCGGTCTCCCCGTCAAAAACCAAGACGACGTCATCCGCAAACGCCTGAATATAGGTTCCCCTATTCTCCGCTGCTTTTAAGAGGGGGTCTAACACCAAATTCCACAAGATTGGGCCCCCTATTGAGCCCTGGACACAGCCCTTATTTGTGCTCTTGCAAAAAACCTCCCCACCGTACCTAATCGAGACTTTACGGTCTCTGAGATAGCTGTCCATGACCCGCCTAAGATTTATCGGACACTTTTCCTCCGCCAGACGGACCCTTATCGCTGGCCACCAAGCACTGTCAAATGCTCCCTCTATGTCCAAAGATACAATCGTTACTAATCTTTTTTGCGCTAGTTTTTTGCGAACATGTTGCATGAGGACATAGAGGGAGTCCTCGGTGCTCCTCTGCGGCACGAATCCGTACTGACGGGTACTCATCCTAGGTAAAAGATGGAACTTAAGGCGGGCCACCAGCATCTTTTCGTAAATTTTTCCCAATATGGGCAACAGTCCAATCGGCCTATATGATTTGGGAGTAGAGTAGTTCTCTTTTCCAGGCTTTTTAAGGATTACGACTGTTGCCTCTTTCCAAGCCGTGGGGAAGTGATGATGTTCTAGACACTTATTTAAAAACTTTAAGAAAATCTCCGGGTCATTATCGATGGCATGACAGCAAATGTCGGCGGTGAAACCGTCAAAACCCGGTGCCTTCTTCGGATTGAAAGACTCTTTCGAATTTTTTAGTTCCGCCATCGTAAACGGTGGGTCGCAAAAATCATTTTGTTCTCCAGAGTTTACGTTATTGGCCTTAGCTCGGATGGATCGGTGATGAGCGTTGTCACATTCCGAGAGGTCTTCCGGATAGAATGTTTCCGCCAGCAACCTGACGGAATCCTTCGCATCTAGCACAGCCCCATCCCTTTCCAGTGGCAGGTCCTCGTCCCTACGCTGCGTCCTACCCATCACCCTGTATATTCCCTCCCATACTCCCTCCCTATCCTGTTTCCCACAGAATTCCTTCCAACTCTCGGTCTGAGCTTTGGCCGCTTCTAACTCATACTGTTCTTTCTGTTTCAGGTACTCATCTATGACCTTCGACTTCCGGATTGGGGCGGCACAGCGGATCCGACGTTTCATGGTGGTGACAGTCTTCCTCATATCAACGAGTCTCTCGGACATCCACGGCAAGGTAAGTACCTCTTTAGCTTTTCTAGTTGGCATTGTTTGCGTGCATGCTTGGTCTATTGCTTCTGTGAGGTTGTCTGTTGCTGTGTCTATTTGCTCTATGTTTCTAATGTTGTCTATTTCTGCTGCTGTGAATTTAAACTCTATTTTCAATTGGCCAAATTTCTCATGAAATTTGGACCAATTGGCCTTTTTGGTATTATATTTCCTTGTGGTTCGCTCTACTTTGATGCCTTTAGATTTCTGTAAAAGGATTTTGAACGTGATGCCGTTATGATCCGAGCTCGTCAGTCCTTCGTCAACCCTCCAGTCGTCAATCAAGTCCAACATGTCATTGGAGCAGGCGGTAATGTCCACATGACTGCTGTACCGCTTACCTCCTCGGATAGTGTCGAAGGTCGGAATTTCCCCTCTGTTCAATATGTTTAGATTTAGCTCACCGAGAGTTCCTGCCATCTCTTCCCCCCTAAGGTCAGCCGTCGGGCTCCCCCACCATATGCTCTTGGCGTTTGCGTCCCCCCCAACGATCAGCTTTTTGGAACCTACTACGAGCTCAATCCGCTTAAGGTGCTCCAAATAGCGATCTATGGGCTGGTCTGGCTCAAAGTAATAGGAGACAAGCGTGATCTCCCAGGCACTGGTCCGGATTCCCACCACTACGATGTTATTAGTGGTGAGTTTCGGGTATTGTATGACTATGAAGTCGCTGTTGAAGACAGCTATTGCTGCTTTGACAACCCCTTCTCCTGTGCCAGTGTTCTGGAAAACCCTAACGCCCCTGTGACTCCTCATTACCTTCTCTCCGCCCACGTACGGTTCCTGAAGAAGTGCCATCGCCATTCCACGCTCCGTTGCTTCCATAAGAAGCTCATTGGTTGCTAACTTCTTGCGTTGGAGGTTCGCTTGTACTACTCCATAGGTGGTATTTACTTTTGACATGCCCTTAGCAATAAGCAACAGAAGATCTGGCTATGTCATCCCACTTTTTCCTAACTGGACAGTCATGACTAAACGCATTGTGTTGCGTACCATGCTCTATTTTCGCCCTTGTGCAATTTCGGCAAGCGGGCGGTGAGCCCGAAAGCCAATCCGGACACTCTGATCTCATGTGGGGACCGCCGCAGTGGCCACACAGGTCTGCCGGCTCTTTACAAAACCGCTTACCGTGTCCAAAGCCTAGGCAGCGAGTGCATTGGACCAGGGGGGTCTGGTCTTCGACCCGAATACGCTGGAGATCTATGTGCACAGTGCCAATGTCCACTGCTCGTCGCCAGATGATGGGCGAGACGCTGATGATGACGTGTCCAGTATGAGGGTTTCGGGTTCTTCTTCTATATTTTACCTCTACTCTGCTCTCCTCACTGTCGAGGCCGTTAAAAACACCCTGGTTCTGATTTCTTAGCGCTTTAAGAACGTCTTCGTCAGTATTCACTGTTAAGACGTTCTTTAAAATCAGAAGCGGGTCTTTGTTTTTCACTTCCTCGACAGTGAGGTCTGCTCCATCCTTTTGAAGTCGATCCCTAATCTTACTTCTTTCCTCTTTGGTTTCCAGTCCTATTATAACCTTTCTGTCCTTCGCCTTCCTTACTTTTTCCACCTTTATCCATCCGTCTTTAGCATTTACTGCCTTTCTGACTCTATTGAGGACTTCGTCGCCTGTCTCTGTTTCATCCTTCGACGTGACCACAATCGAGTGCAAGGTACTACACTTTGGCAGTGACTTCACACCCTGAGTTGCGGTCACGCTCGCATAGGTGTTACCCTTCTCCAGGAGTTCTCTCTGTTGGTCTATCGTGTCCTTTAGCTCCTCTATCTTCTTACTACTTTCGACAAGGAGCTTCGAGTGTTGTTCTATTTTGAGCAATATCTCACTTGTGTCCGTATGTTCAGGAGAAGTTGGATTCGTGGCGACTGATCCTGGCTCTGTCCCTACAAGCTCTTGGCTTGTATTTTTGTGCTTTATCGCTTTCATCTCAGATTCGACTTCCTTTACCAATTGGTAAAGTCTTTCCGAGGCTTCAATAATAGCGGTCTTTATCTCCGTTTTTGTGTTCCTAGAGCTATTAATATGCAGCTTTGCTTTAAGCAGACAAGCTTTCGCTTCCGCTGTTCGGTCTACGTATTTTATTTTAGTCGGTGAGTTTGCGTCGACTGACTTCCTCGTTGTGCTCATTGTTTTGCTCTCTTGCGTTGAAGCAGGCTTAATTTTAGTTTTTGAAGGGCCAGCCTGCGATGTTTTTTCAGTTACAGAGGGGGTCGGGCTGCTATTTGCAGCTTCCCACTCCCCTACGCTGCGTCTAACATTTGGTGGGACAGCTGCCCCAAGTTTAGACGGCGACTTTTCACCGTCAGCCGCTTTGACAGGTGTTCTAAAGCCAAACATGATGGAGAGTATGCGTCAACTTATAAAATACGTCAATAGGGACGATAAGTAAATAAAAAGTGTATATAGAATAAAACAAACAAGAAAATTCACAAACAGATATGCGAAATAAAACCGCACAAGTCCTTAAAACTATATATATTTTACAAACAAATTTTTTGTAAAAACTGTCTCTACTCGAGCTCTACCCCAGGTTGTTGAATTCTGGGTAGTTTTCAGGAGCTTTAAATAGGTCTGTGTCAATTTTTTGGTGTCAAAAACTACTTTTTCGCTATTTTCCCAAGGTGACTCTATGTAGAGTCTGTCCAGTGCAATCACTGGATAGAGCCCGCCGAGCCCGTTCCAACAAACCCAAACACGAGGTACCTAGCCCCAGGGGTTCCGGAGCAATCACGGTCCAAAATTTCTGGTTACCATCCAAGATGGCGGCCAGAATGTGGTTAAAGCCGGTTTACTCCGCAACCACCAGTCCGAATTCTCCCGTGCTTAGGCTTATCTTACTGTGCTCGTCGAGATCTATGCAGTGGTATACGTTTCAGGCCGAAAAAATTTTTGCTCCTGAAAACGCCTGAAAACCAACCCTCCTGCAAGGCAAATGTCAGCCAATGCCAGCAGAGCAAATCCCGTCGCTCCACGACCCTCCGTTGCGGAGATATGGGTGTTTAAAAATGCACAAAGATGGCGGCACAACTGTCAAAGTCTAACTTTGACAGGTAATATCTCCACTTTGGACGGCCGCAGAACACCCGAGTTTGGGCTCTTTTTGCTCGGTCTGACCTCCCCCTCCGTGCGAGGTGACTTCCAGGTCCCTGAAAATTTTCAGCCCCAATTTGCCTGAAAACTATTTTGTCAGGCAGAGTTTGTCCCCCAGAACAACAATCCGAAAACGGCAACTCTCTACGGCCACTGAGTCCGGAGCAACGTTGGGTCAAAGTTTTACAAAATGGCCGCCCAACTGTCAAACACCGACTTTAAATGGTTGTAGCTCCGCAACCGTTTGTCGGAGAGAGTTGCGGTTTTAAATAAGAAGAATGGCCCAGTCTCCCCTATCTGTCAACAGTGGTTTCAGCGCTGAAAATTTTCAGGCCTGAAAAACGCCTGAAAACATAACTAAAATATTTTTGCAAGTCTCCCCCTGAGAACTGTGCAAATCCGGGTCCTCTACGCCCAATAACTTCGGAGATATAAGCAGTTTTATTTCTTAACCAAGATAACCAATATGGCTGAAAAAAGCTATTTCCGTCAAATTTGAAGTTATTGGGTGCAACTTTGGGCTTAAACTAGTCACAAAACACTTGTAAAATACATTCCTATTAATAAAAATCAATTATTTCTATTTATTTTAATTTAATAACGAATAATAGCTAAAAATTTAATAACTTTGTAACCGCTAACCGGAAAAATTTGGAAAAATTTGCTAAATTATAAAGAAATAATACCCTATCAGAAATTTATATGAAAACTAAAAAAAAATAAATATGAAATAGAGAAATTTACATTTAATTGGTTTTTAAGGTTTTTTATTTACTATTTCGAAACTAATAAAGTTAAAAATCTAATTTTTTCGGAGCGTCTTCATCCAATGAGCGCGCAAAAGATAGCAGTTCAAGATTTGCGAAATTTTAAGTTCTTCAGTAGTTACAGATGTCCAAAGTTACAGTTTTCAAATAGTTATAGAAAATAAAGTATATAAGATAAAATTCCAGTACTTGCAGAAATCTTCCTTACTTAAGAGCTTCTTTCGTACTGCAAAGTTTCAGGCCGCTGCAAGGTCTCGTTCAGGTTTTTCAGAACACGTGCTTTTTTGTTTTTCTTGAATAACTCTGAAAATCCTTGATCGAAGTGGAGTCAGAGCAGTCCAGAAGAGAGGAAGAGTTATTCCACTACGTTTTCCAAAAGAAAAACATGGGGTCATCAATCTTGTTCCGCCGCAATATGTGTTTAAAGTTTTAGTTTTGATAACTTAACCTCTAAAAAGAGGGTTTTCAGTTGTTTCACTGCACAACACTGCAATCCGGTTTCTAGTTTTCACTTAGTCGTGTGGAGGCAACTTTCCTCTACACAACGACACTTGTTTGATGAAAATCGGAGCACTTTTACCCGTTTTTTGAAATTTTTATATGCGGAGCGACTCTAAAAATGATCCGACCACCACGAGGGCTGCGGGGGGACTGGGTTAGGTTAGGTTAGGTTAGGTTAGGTTAGGTTAGGTTAGGTTAGGTTAGGTTAGGTTAGGTTAGGTTAGGTTAGGTTAGGTTAGGTTAGGTTAGGTTAGGTTAGGTTAGGTTAGGTTGAGAACGCGACGGCGATGCGCCGGCCCCAAAGGGCCATTGCACTGCGGGTGGCGAGGGCCTACCGCTCGGTGGGCTTTTCGGCGGCGTGCGCTCTGGCTGGCACCCCTCCCTGGGAGTTGGAGGCGTGGGTGCTCGCCAGAGTGTACGAATGGACGGCGCGGCGGAAAGCCCTCGGGGAGCGCCCCGTCGCGGAAGAGCGGGAGGCCGTGCGGCGGGAGGCGAGGGACGCCATCATCGTCCATTGGACGCAGGACCTCGCCTCCGCCACTTTTGGCCGCCGAACCCTGGACGCGCTCGGCCCAGTCCTGCGGGACTGGCTCGAGCGGCCCCACGGTTTCCTCTCATTCCGTCTGGTGCAGGTGCTGTCAGGCCACGGCTGTTTCGGCACGCACCTGCACCGGATCGGGAGGGAGGAGACTCCGGCGTGCCACGACTGCGGCGCGGCGGAGGACACGGCACAGCACACGCTCGAAGTGTGCCCGGCCTGGTCTGAACCGCGCCGCATTCTGACTGCGGAGATCGGACAGGACCTCTCACTTCCCAGCGTGGTCAACTCTATGCTGGAGAGTGAGGGGTCCTGGGCAGCGGTCGCCTCCTTTTGCGAGGACGTCATCTCGCAAAAGGAGGCGGCGGAGCGCGCGCGTGAGGACGACCCTCTTGCAGCGCCGCTCCGAAGGCGGAGAAGAGGTCGGAGAAGACGCCGTCTTCTCCCTCCTCATGGTGGTGATAGGCGGGCGACAGGCGCGGGGGCGCCTCCGCCCGCATTGCACACTACACCACCTCCGCCGGTCATTCCCGGCCCTCCCTCCTCACGGGGAGGGCGTGTAGGGCCCTCCGTGTAGGCGGGCGTACGTCGGAGAGGGACTGGACGTAAAGGCTATGCCGATCTCCCAGTCCCCCTCCACTCAGACGATGCGGGAATGCCGCTGGGTTGTTTTAGTGGGTATACCGGGCCTTGGCCCGGGGAGTCCCACATACCCCTCCCATTCCCCCAATGGGAGGGTATGCGTAATGCATTTTTTCCCAGCGCAAACAAAAAAAAAAAAAAAAAAAAAAAAAAGGTTAGGTTAGGTTAGGTTAGGTTAGGTTAGGTTAGGTTAGGTTTTTTTTTTTTTTTTTTTTTTTTTGTTTTGGCAGGAGTGGGAAATCCTCATGGACGCCCCAACAGCCTCACACTGTGAGACGATCGGGGCAGTGCCGGACTCTTACCGGCTAAAACCCACTCCTGCCACGCTTGTTGTCCTCTGACATTATCAGAGCCCATTATTAGCGATTTTTGTTTATAACTCTTCTGTATTAAATTGAATGCTATGACTAAGAGTGAGAATAACTACGTATAATATATCAACCTTCTTTAAGCCTACTACTATTCCACTTAAACAAAAGCGGGGAAAACTTACACTACATTATTGCGTAATCAAGATTTTTTTTTTTTTTTTTTTTTTTTTTTTTTTTTTTTTTTTTTTTTTTTCTCTTATATGTTTAGGTACTTATCTTATATACCCAATATATAATCAAGTATCCTACTTACTAAGCCGTCCTATTTCTATTTATTAGCACTATTCCTATTTTCGTACAGTATTCCAGTAATATTTTTCTTTTTCGACCTCTTATTAAAATTGGTAAGTTTGCGGCCGTCAACTCAGTGTCCAGTTCTTGCTCCGCCTCATATCGCGCTCTCGCTGTTATTGGGCACTCGAGCAGAACATGGACAACCGTCTCGTCTGTTCCGGGGTCACAGGCGCACGATGAATTCTCTTTACACTTGAAGCGTTTCAGGTATGAAGAGAATCCACCGTGCCCCGTGAGGATTTGCGTGACCACGCTTGTCAGTTCCATTTTGCGTACTATACCATACGCCGCGACCGCATCAGGGAAGAACAGCTTTGTTCCAGAGGCTGTTGCCCCCGACTTATATCTCCCGTTCCATTCGTCAAGCGACCCCATACGGATCTGCCGTTTGACGAATGAAACGGGGCAGGTTAGGTTAGGTTAGGTTAGGTTAGGTTAGGTTAGGTTAGGTTAGGTTAGGTTAGGTTAGGTTAGGTTAGGTTAGGTTAGGTTAGGTTAGGTTAGGTTAGGTTAGGTTAGGTTAGGTTAGGTTAGGTTAGGTTAGGTTAGGTTAGGTTAGGTTAGGTTAGGTTAGGTTAGGTTAGGTTAGGTTAGGTTAGGTTAGGTTAGGTTAGGTTAGGTTAGGTTAGGTTAGGTTAGGTTAGGTTAGGTTAGGTTAGGTTAGGTTAGGTTAGGTTAGGTTAGGTTAGGTTAGGTTAGGTTAGGTTAGGTTAGGTTAGGTTAGGTTAGGTTAGGTTAGGTTAGGTTAGGTTAGGTTAGGTTAGGTTAGGTTAGGTTAGGTTAGGTTAGGTTAGGTTAGGTTAGGTTAGGTTAGGTTAGGTTAGGTTAGGTTAGGTTAGGTTAGGTTAGGTTAGGTTAGGTTAGGTTAGGTTAGGTTAGGTTAGGTTAGGTTAGGTTAGGTTAGGTTAGGTTAGGTTAGGTTAGGTTAGGTTAGGTTAGGTTAGGTTAGGTTAGGTTAGGTTAGGTTAGGTTAGGTTAGGTTAGGTTAGGTTAGGTTAGGTTAGGTTAGGTTAGGTTAGGTTAGGTTAGGTTAGGTTAGGTTAGGTTAGGTTAGGTTAGGTTAGGTTAGGTTAGGTTAGGTTAGGTTAGGTTAGGTTAGGTTAGGTTAGGTTAGGTTAGGTTAGGTTAGGTTAGGTTAGGTTAGGTTAGGTTAGGTTAGGTTAGGTTAGGTTAGGTTAGGTTAGGTTAGGTTAGGTTAGGTTAGGTTAGGTTAGGTTAGGTTAGGTTAGGTTAGGTTAGGTTAGGTTAGGTTAGGTTAGGTTAGGTTAGGTTAGGTTAGGTTAGGTTAGGTTAGGTTAGGTTAGGTTAGGTTAGGTTAGGTTAGGTTAGGTTAGGTTAGGTTAGGTTAGGTTAGGTTAGGTTAGGTTAGGTTAGGTTAGGTTAGGTTAGGTTAGGTTAGGTTAGGTTAGGTTAGGTTAGGTTAGGTTAGGTTAGGTTAGGTTAGGTTAGGTTAGGTTAGGTTAGGTTAGGTTAGGTTAGGTTAGGTTAGGTTAGGTTAGGTTAGGTTAGGTTAGGTTAGGTTAGGTTAGGTTAGGTTAGGTTAGGTTAGGTTAGGTTAGGTTAGGTTAGGTTAGGTTAGGTTAGGTTAGGTTAGGTTAGGTTAGGTTAGGTTAGGTTAGGTTAGGTTAGGTTAGGTTAGGTTAGGTTAGGTTAGGTTAGGTTAGGTTAGGTTAGGTTAGGTTAGGTTAGGTTAGGTTAGGTTAGGTTAGGTTAGGTTAGGTTAGGTTAGGTTAGGTTAGGTTAGGTTAGGTTAGGTTAGGTTAGGTTAGGTTAGGTTAGGTTAGGTTAGGTTAGGTTAGGTTAGGTTAGGTTAGGTTAGGTTAGGTTAGGTTAGGTTAGGTTAGGTTAGGTTAGGTTAGGTTAGGTTAGGTTAGGTTAGGTTAGGTTAGGTTAGGTTAGGTTAGGTTAGGTTAGGTTAGGTTAGGTTAGGTTAGGTTAGGTTAGGTTAGGTTAGGTTAGGTTAGGTTAGGTTAGGTTAGGTTAGGTTAGGTTAGG